>JAAAKG020043724.1:0-18820 GCA_010014905.2 Druon quercuslanigerum
TAATGTATAAATAATATTTATGTATACTGTATAAATAATAGCCTGTGTATAAAAAAGTGATATGATCATTCATACGGAAGATAAAATGGGGGACTTTTCCTCAACTTTCGAAAAAAGTATACTAAAATCCACTTTCAATATTCATTAAACAATATAAATCAAATATTTATGAACAAATAGCTTTTTTTAATTTGGTCCTCTTTTTTTTATTTTATTTGAAAGAGTGGACTAAAATATTTTCTTGATCTGGTAAAAATTTGGGAGTGGGTAGTCAAATACTATTTAAGCTGCCTACGCTATAAATAAAATTCAACCAGCTACTTGCAAAATCGAACATATTTATGTTGATAATTTAACATATTATTAAGTAACATGAAAAAGCGACGCGTGACACGTGCTGTTTAAATATTTTAAACTTTAAAACCGCGACTTCTCGGTGCTCAGTCAAAGTCGCTATTTTTTTTTTTTTTTTTTTTTTTGAGACGATCGACATTAAGAAAAACAGTTGCTTAGAAGATTATATTTAGAATGAGAAGTAGGCGAAACCGAACAAAGGCAGTCAAGGAATGAGAAATTATCATCTTGCCGTGAAACCCTAATCTTAGGTCAAAATGAAAAAGACCGTTCTAATTAGATATAGAGAGCTTTACCTATATTTTTATATTTTTTTCAGAAGAAACATCAGGTTTTCTAAGAAGAATTTTTACTGGAGCAAGATCTTCCAATGATGAAGATGCAAGGGCCGTATCAATATACGGCACCCCTAGACTGCCTACACTATCGGCTTCGACACATAATCCAGCTTCAATGAGCCATCAGGCTCTTGACTTCCATGCATCTCAACCTTATATTCGAGAATATGATCATCAACTAGATCCAGCAGGTCAATATCCATTAGATCATTTGGAACAAATACGATAATTTATGTATATTTTTCTTTTCACAGAAGTATCAGATCTTGTAAACAGATTCAAGATAAGTGAGGGGTATCCTACTGAAGGTACTTCATCAAGAAGGACGATACAAAATCAACAGATTCAACAACAAGGGAACTTAAGGCCAGAAAATATTGATTGGTTAATTCAACATTTGCACAACGAGGCTTCCTCTGTATCTCAATTTGGCACATTTCACCAAAGCTCAAATATTCATAATAAAAGTAAACTAAAATTAAAAGCAAAATCTCAGTCAGGTAAATCATTAGATGTACCAGAAGGGCAAGACAAAAAATCGAAAAAAATAACTATGGATTTGAACAAAAAAACTAGCCATCATTCACGTGCGCAGATTGAATTTGATGAGTTTATCCGAGGACCTATGATCACAGCTCCTTATTTTCCGCCAGGGCAAGGATCGATCGATCTGTTTGATAAGCATTATGGCCAAAGGGCCAAGTTTCCACTTGAATCAGAGAAAATGGCTATTGATTTGTATAAATCTGAACAAAATCGTCATATTCCGGATTTGAATATCCCAATAGATACAGAAGGGGGAAGAAAAAAAAGAAGATCGAAAAAAAAAGTTGAAATATAAATAGTACCTTTATGCTTCACTAATACCTTCCGAGGATAATGAAAAAGTCATTTCTAAACAACTCAGCTTCATAAAACTCAAATTGGCAATTGTGTTACATGCTTGCCTTGTTCTCTGTTTTCTAATGTAATCATGTGAACTGGATTTTGTTAGTTAAGGTATTACAGAAAGTTCCACATGTAACTAAACTTGAATTTTACGTATCACTGTTAAAACTAAAACCTTAAATATTTGTCGTGTTGATGCTCAGTCTTTACCTGTCCATTAATATGAATGCAAACATCATTCTATGTTCTGTTCCTATCATGGATACCTTCGTCTCATGAGAGCATTAGGATTGATGTGATTTACAAACCTCCTGATGCCTTCTACTTTAGGGAACTTGCGACTGACATTTTAAAGACTATAACAATTTAAAATAACATTTTACTTACCGTTGACCTAAACGCAAATCTTAATGCTACCAATAGTTTAATAAACTGCTTAAAATCAGTATTTTTCTCCGCCGAATTATCTATACTGACCCATAATACCATAAAGTGTCTTCTTAGATTTAACACTAAATCTCTTTCCTCTCAAACTAAGACCTTAGCAGCATTGAATACCAGTTAATTGCTCCTTTAGCATATCTCCTCTCTCTTTACGCAATCTGACAAATGTGAATGAAATGAAATATAAATACAAATGTTATTCTTCTAACAAAATGTCTATCTTTAGCCTTTGAAAACTTTGTGGGTTTCTATATCCTTAAAACTAATAAGAAGTCCACTAATTCGGATTACTTGTGATATCAAAAACTTGATGAAATAAAGAGAGAAAAGACGTAGATTGACTAAAAGAAAAAAATAGTGTTATCCAAGCCGAATGTAAGAAATTCAGAAACTTAGTTCAAACCAAAGGAGGGATTCATACAATCAATATAATGGCAATTTGATCAATTATGTAAAAAAAATGAAAACATGTGGTATGACTTAAGAGGATTTGGACTTGTTTTTCCAAATACTTAGCTCCAGATAACAATCTTCCCTGCCGAACTTTTAACAGCCTTCACCACAAAATCCAGGCTCCTTGCAATCATTACTTCTTCTCCGTCCTCAGTTGCTTCTACTTTTGATAAAACTAAATTATTATTTTCGGAGACTGTGTAACAAGTCTAAATACATGACAAGTCTTCCCTCGTGTACTTTTTTAAATAAATGGCCTCCCGGGGCATCTCTTTCACCAAGAAAGTGGCTTCCCTGGGGACCACTTTCTCCAAGATAGAGGCTTGCATGGGCATCTCTTCCCCCAACTGTAAGGCTAATCCGGGCATCACTTCATACATTGAATAAAACTTACACGAAACAGGGAATATTCTTGAGCATGTCTTCCGCGGGCATCACTTTCCCCGGAAGGCTATGGAAAAAACGGGCTTGTCTTCCCCGTGCATAACTTCCCTAGCAAAATATTAAAATCTTGGGACTATGGCAGAAACAGGCATGGAATGCCCGATGGAAACCCAATGGAATTTGAGTTTCGTGTCAAGCATAGCACACTTAAAGTTTCACTTAAAGTAACTTCTGACTTGAAACTGGCAATTGATAGAAGGGAAATGAGGGTTGTTGTCCTTTTCGACTTTTCTAAGGTATTTAATACAGTTAACGATGCTCTGCTACTGACTAATCTCAAAGAATTTTTTTGGAACTGTTTTCCCTGAAGGCTTTACGCTAGCACCCACTCAATTTGATATTTTCCATCTGAACTTGGCAGCAAACTTGGACACTACAATTTTCATAAATATGCTGACAGCTGACGATTTCAAGTTTTACCCCTTAGGTCCTATAGCTACTCTTAAGAGCTTACTTCAAAAGTTCCAGGTGGACATCAAATTGGTGTTGTAGTTGACCTTGACAAACTGTCTCACTCTTAACTCTGCTAAAATTAAGGCTATAATCATAGGACCTTCTTCCTCTCCTTACATCTGAAACAATTCAAACCTTGCCTCTTCTCTTGATCGATGGGAGTCTCATTCACTTTGTGGAATCTATGAAAGATTTTGGCTATATTCCTAAACGCTTTTTTTTTGGAATTAACAAGTTTCTAATATTTCGAGGAAAACCCTTAGAGTCCTCCAACAGCTTAACGGGAATAAAGAATCACTTCTTACTGTAACGCATATCCTCCTAATTAAAAGCCTCTTCTTCCCTTTCTTAGACTACAGTCGTGTGGCATATGTGACGATATTACTGATGAGCTCAATCCCAAGCTTGAGCATACACTTAATGCTTGCATTCAGTTTATCTATAACAGCCCACAAAGTGAGAATATTGCCCAATACAGAGAAAGAGCAGGACTTTTTGACGTTGCCAAAAAAATAAAATTTTGTATGGGTAACTAGGTTTAAAGCCTATCCAGTAGTGAAGTTTTGCACAATCTTTTCAACATATTCTATTTTATTAACAACGATATACCGACACATTTCAAACTCCGCGAAAGGAAAACAGTACTCAACGTTAAGACACATTGCATCTATAAAATTCAAAGGTCTTTCATTAATGGTAGTAATCGTATTTGGAACAAACTACTCGTAACAATTAGAAGTGCACCTTCGCAGTAGCATCTTAGAAATTTCTTTTTATGTTTGCGTATGTGCATTTAGAGTATTACTGTCAATAGACAATCGTTAAATCGATAACCGTCACATTTAAATTGTCATATGTATCAGCTGATCCTTATAGGGCTAGCAGGAATTTTTCACGAATAAATAAAAATACAAATAATACAGTCAAGCATGTTGGATGTTATAGAGTGAAACCTCACTTTTTAATATTTACCGACACTAAGCTTGAACATGTAGATTCAAGACATATACTTAAACATAAAATATGATATTCCTGCACACTTGGATGTTAATTTTAAGCATCCGTTTGCTCCGTTTACATTATAAGCACCATTTTCATGTTAACGTCCACGCTTATTTATTGATATAGTCTGTTCGGTTTGGGGATTATTGTGTATTGAGATAACGTTTTATCAAGCATTATCATATAATAAATTTTCAGAAATTATGTATAAAGTCTGAAATAAAAATTCTGACGATGCTATGCACAATTGTATCAAACTTTCAGATATACAAAAATATATTTCAATTGCGCAGTTATTCCAAAACTATAGCGAAGTCAACAAACATTAAAAACCTTAATGCATCTGAAGAATCTTAGAAGATATCACAGAATTTCAAGGAAAATATTTTTTGTAGTACGTGACAAATGTGGATCCTCAGTTTAAATCGAGAAAATCGTTCGAGTCAGATATTGGGAGTTTTATATATATTTTTATATTTTTTTCCTTTTACAGAAGCAGCATATAGTCATCTTAGAAGAAATAGGGTATCAGGCTCTTGACCAAAGGCAAAAGCTTCCCGATGAGTCAGAGAAAATGGCTTCTTATTTGTATAAATGCTACCAAAACCATCGTGTTTCAGATTAAAATATCGCAAGTTTATACCGACAGAAAAAGTATGTTTCCAAATGATGTTTTTCATGTTTTTTTCCTTAAATACAGATATTGTTTCCTGACTAATAATATATTACTCATTTACGATGATAATGCTAATAATTAATAATGCCGTTTGGACTGATTGGGCTATTGTCCAATTTTACGAAGTTTAAAGCAGTTAAGTATATTTGCAAGCGGATTGTGAAGTACTGATAATGACAACGATGTGAAGCCAAAAATAAAAATTTTCAGAAGAACCAGACATTTTTTGGTAAGTTGTAATTCGAAGTGGGAAATTCTGAGAAAATTCTAGTGTATCTTATTCATATCCTTAATTGGAAATTGAACATTAGGCTATTTTGGGTTATTATAAAAACATTTTTATAAGCATTGATATTATCTTTAGCGTATTAGTCATTATTTTTCTTTAAAACTTATGTGTCAACAATTGAGCCATAAAATTAAATTTGACAGTTGTTTCTTGTTTAATGAATTCAGGAATCTTAAAAATAAAAATATATTACACACGACGCTTTTTAAATAATTTCATCATAAATATTCAAATAATACGAAATTGCTAATGAAAATATTTTTGACAAATAACAACTGTATCTTCATGCTTCATATTATTTTAGACCAGAAATATTAACTCTTAATTTCATTATTGAAGCCGAGAGCCAAATATTTCAAATATCGATAATAAGAAATAACCAAAATATAATTAATCTTCTTCTAACTAAAATCGTACAATATCTTATAATAATATAAAGTCTTTATAACTATAAAATTGATTAATAGTAGAAAAATATTTTTTACAACAAAATAATTATTTTCTTAAATTAAACATTCATTCGTTTGGATGGAAGAAATGTTTCTTTTAATGTAGCATACGAAAGAAGCCATTCCAAACAAATAGTTATTTCATTAGGGTGGTCCCAAAATGCATAGTAAAATTTTTTTTGCATTTTAGAGGGCAAAGGTCCCCCCTATTTTATTCCAAATCAAAAAAAAAAATTGCGTAATTTGTATTTTTCACTTTTTTAATATTTTAGAATAATTTTTAGGGTTTAAAAAAATTTGTCAGAAAAGTGTGGAGGCCTTTAGAGAGTACCTGAAAACTACCCTTAAAAATCAGAAATGTCAATTTTTCATAAAATCCACTTTTTGCTGACTGTATTCTCGTCTTTTTTTCACTTAAAATTAATAATATTGGTCTATTGGAATATTTATTATCATTGCTTAATTAATTTTTCATTATAAAAAAAATGAATTTGTTTAAATAATTTTGTTCAAAAATTCGTGTTTTCTCTTTAAAATTATTACTATTAGTCTAGTGGAATATTTAATAACATTGGTTAATTAATTTTTAATTATCTAAAAAATGGAATTTCCTTAAATAATTTTTTTTCTTAAAATCGTGTTTTCCCTTTAAAATTATTACTATTAGTCTAGTATAATATTTATTAAGATTGGTTCATGAATTTTTAATTGTTTAGGTAAATGCAATTTGTTGTAATAATTTTTCCCGAAAATTCGTTTTTTCCTTAAAAATTATTACTCTTAGTCTAGTTGAATATTTATTAACATTGGATAATTAATTTTAAAATGCTTAAACAAATGGAGACTGTTCAAATAATTTTTGTATTAAAAATTATTAATATGTCTTTAGTGGAATATTTATCAAAATTGTTTAATTATTTTATTTTTTCAAATTTTTGTTTATAAAAATTATTACTGTTGGTCTAATGGAATATTTAACGATACGCAACTGGCAGTTTAACTAATAATACTGTTTAACTAATAATTTGTTCACATAATTAAAAATAAGTGAACCAATCATGATAAATATTTCACTAGACCCACAGTAATAATTTTTATTTTAAAAAATGGAAACAATTTATTATTTAAACAAATTCCATCTGTTTAAATAATTAAAAATTAATGAACTAGTGTTAATAAGTATTCCACTTGACTAAAAGTAATAATTTTTAGGTAAAAATACGAATTTTCAAAAAAAAATTATTGAAACAAACTCCATTTGTTTAAACAATTAAAAATCACTAAATTAATTTTATTAAATGTTCCACTAGACTAACAGTAATATCTTTAAGAAGGAAAAACAAATTTTCGACAAAAAAAATTATTTAGGCAAATCCCATTTGTTTAAATGATTGAACAATAATTAATCAATGATAATAAATATTCCAGTAGACCAATATTAATAATTTTAAGTAAAGAAAATACCAGAATACAGTGCTCAAGAGATCGATTTCATGAAGAATTGACATTTTTGGTTTTGTGGGTAGTTTTCAGGTACTCATGAGGGCGTGTTAGGGGTGTCAAAAAATTATTCTAAAAACTCAAAAAAGTGATTTTTTCCCATGCATTTTACATGGGAAACTTCAAGTCAAAATTAGCACCTGCTAAAATAAAAATAAAAAAATAAAAAATAAGGGATTTTTTTTTTGGATTTGGAATGAAATGGGGGGGGGGGGGGTGATCGTTACCCTTTAAAAAAGAAGCTTTTTTGAGCCACCCTATTAGTCCATTCTAAGGAAGGTCTTGCCTTATTTTGATAAAAATTGTTAAAAATGAAACTCCTTATAAGCGTCAGATGTTTTTAATTTAATAATAATAATATAATTCATATTTTCTCTTGAAACAAAAAATTCTATATCCACTGCCGCTTAGACCATTTTTTATAAATCCAAAATCCATTAAATAATTGCAATTTTCTATGAAAAAGGCTAGAAGTTTACAACAATAAATAATTTTGAAAATTACTCATTAGTTAGGTTTTAACCATATTGTTTTGAGAGAGACAATAAAGCATTTGTTTATCAGTTTTGCTAAATAATTTCAATTATCTATGGAAAATTAGTTACAATGTGACGTCCTTATTGTTTAAACAGAGTTAAGACTTTCGCATTATTTTAGAAACAAAATTTTAGGTTTAGTATAAATTTATAATTACTTTTCAATTTTTAAAAAATATAGTAAAATAAATAATACAATTTAATCTTAAGTTTGAGAAAATATTGCGAAAAAATATTGTAAATAAAGTGTATACATATCGTAAAAATTAACTCAAGCGTAAGAGTATGTTTACTTAATTTGATATATCTTCTCATTTTTTATTCTAATATCTGTGTATAAACATAATAGTTTAATTTTAGTATTTACAAGGTAGCTTTAAATTTTAATTACAAATTGTAAAAAAAAACATATTTTTTCCAGCGGAGCCGATTTTTTAATTTTATAAACAGGTCCATCAAGCTAGCACCTCCACAATCGAAATTCCCAAATTTCTTTGCATCAGAATTTTAGGCTTTTTTGGGCTATTTTTGGGCTAAATTCCCGATTTTTGGGCTCTAAGACTTTTTTCGAAGATTTAAATTTCGAGTGAAAGTGCTGGCTTGAATCAAGCCAGCACCTCTTTTGCACCAATTTTGGGCTTTTTTGTGCTCTTGAACCACCCCTACCAAAATTGAAACTACCCCCCTTGTGAAAACAATAACTCGAAAAAAGCAAAGTACACCTAAATTTTGGGCTTATTTGGACTTTCTAATGCACGGAAAAAATTCGAAAAACCACCCTATATGTGCAAAAAATCCACCCCCTTGCCAAAAATTAAATCTGAACCCAACCTATCAAATTCCGAGTAAAGATTTTTTTTTAAACTGATCTGCGTGGCGTCAAGGGTTTGTTTTTTAACGTTAGAGATTGAAGACCAAAAGTCGGTGTTGGAATTTCAGAGAAGCCCAATAATCACAGGCACTATTAAAACTTTTAAAATTTTTGGAATTTTACTGTTTCAATAGCTTCTGTGATTTTTGGGCTTCTCAGAAAATCCAACACCGACTTTTAGTCTTCAATCTTTAACGTTAAAAAACAAACTTTATTTCTTTTTTTTATTTTTATTTTTATATTTTTTTTATATATATTTGTTTTTTTCTTTATTTGGAATTTTAAAGGTTGTATAGTCTCTCATTGTTGGTCTCCTTGAAAATTCAATTTCGCATTTATATGCTCACGTTTTTTATTTTTCAGATGTAAGGGTGGTTTTTGAAAAAAGAAAGTTTCAAGCATTCGAAAGGCCAAGAAAGGACCAACAATGCCTTCTAATTTGTTTTTTCCAGGTTTGTGTTTTTCCGAAGGTGGTGATTTTTTTATGTAAGGGTGGTTTTCGAACATGTCTTCTGGTGCATTCGAGGGCTTTAAATAAGTCTTAAATTCTATTCCGCTTTTTTTTGTCTTTAGATTTCACTTTTGGCAAAAGGGTGGTTTTTTGCACATAGAAGGTGGTTTTTTGAAATTTTTTCCATGCATTCGAAAGCACAAAATAAGTTTAAAATTTTTGTCTACTTTTTTTCCGAGTTGCCATTTTCATAGGGGGGTTGTTTTTTTAATTTTAGTAGGGGTAGTTTATGGAAATTGGTCGTTAGTGCGTTCAAGAGCCCAAAAAAGTTCAAAATTCTGACGGGCTTAATTTTCGATTTTTTAAAATTTTCATATGGTGGAGGTGCTGGTTTCATTCAAGCCAGCAATTCCACCCGAAATTTGAATTTTCGAAAAAAGTAGTGAAGCACAAAAATCGACAATATAGCCCAAAAATAGTCCAAAAAAGCCCAAAATTCTGATGCAAAAAAATTTGGGAATTTCGATTGTGGAGGTGCTAGCTTGATGGACTTGAAGCATATCTTTGTTTCCTAATATGGTGGTTGTAAAATAGAATATAACAAACTTCGACCGTTAAATTTTGTATTTCAAAGTCCTAGATAGTTCTGTTCATTATTATTATAATAATTAAATTATTAAATATATATTATTTAGACATCCCAAGATTTCTTTCGAATTCGAAATTTTCAGAATTTTAGTTTTAGGCGCTAAAAACACGACAGTTTCCTTCTATCATGAACACAGGCTTTGCGAAAATAGATTTGATAAATTATTTGAAATTGCGGCACTTTTGTTTTAATAATTGGATCGACAAGAAACAATTTCTAAATTAAACAATAGATAACAATTTATCCTTTATATTCTATTTGTGAGATAAAATTTTCTTTCTATTCTGTTTTTTTACAAAGCATAAGAAAATCATCCTGACAACGATCAAGAGATGGACTTTTTTCAAAAGTTTCCAATCATTAAAAAAAAATAAAACTGAATAGAATGACAAATTTTACCAATAATAAAAACGAGTTTTCCGACGAAAATAGTTTTAAGATAGTTTCAAATTATTGATCGAAAATTACGCCGCTTTAATTTTATTAGTCAGATTACGTTCATCTACAATAGTTTAAAAAATGTTGAATAAGTAATTTTAGTTTTCTATCAATACTAAACAGCTTTATCAATATTTGAATTTAATAATCAAAAATAAAGGTATGTTGGTAATCTCCTTAACAAAAAATATTATTGGTGATATTTTAATTTGAACGTTTAATTTTCAATAAGAATTCAGTTTAACTCAATAAAAAAAGACAAACCCTGAACAAACTAATTGAATCATAAAGCAAAAGAGATGAATTTTTAAATTAGGAAAGATTTATCAATCAGTAAAGAATATTTTTTAAATAAATTGTTTCATTTTAAAATACATTTTTATTGTTAAATCATGATTTTTATAACAATATTTTGATAAATCATTTTCAAATTCCCAAGATCAATGTTACATTATTTTTTTAAATTTGAAAACATGATCTAAATATGTGAAATATGTTGGACGAAAATGTTTTAACTAGTAACTAATATACTCAATAAATTATCTTTTTTTTAATACGAAAAAAGAATATAATATTGAGTATAAGATTTAAACAATGTTGGATGGAAATATTCTATTTTATGTAATGGTTTATTAAAAGAAGTATATGTTTATTTTCTAAATTTATTGGCCTGTTATTCAAGTATCTAACATGCTGTATTATGATTTATAATATTATAGTACAGAAGTGAAATGAGTCAAAGTAAATACACGATTTCATAGAATATGAGATCAGTTTCACTAACTGATAACTCTAAAAAAATAAACGATATTTCCATGATTTAATTATTATCTTAACTGGAATATTTTTATAAAAATATTAAAATATGTATGCTTCTCATACATTTTTTTCTTATCCACCATGCATAAGAATTCATGTACATTTCACCCTTATTTTAAGATATAACGTAAATTAGAACCAATCAAAAAAAAGTATCAACATTTATTATTAGGCATACAAATTTAATTGTTGATTGCTGATGGAAATTTTGAAATCATTCATCCGGTAGACGAATGTTTAAGCCAATAATGTACCACAGTTTTATAAATTTTTATGTAGCATCCACATTTATTTATTAAAAGACTGCGCTTCATTTTAAGGAGTAATGCCTTTTAAGAGAAATTTTCGTATAACATTAGCAAATAACCAATTGTCGAAAATATATAAAAATTTAAAAAAGGTTGTAATGACCTTTTACATAATTGTATCCCACTCTCATACGTAAATTTTCTAAAACGTAGTAATTCTTATACAAACAGTTATTTCAATGAATAATTTATTGGCAAACTATAAAGCAGTTATAAACGATTGAAAACCTAGGTATATCTGCAGAACATTCAAAGATAGAACAAAATTTCAAGTAAATAAAAATTATTCGATTGTACATATTCTTATCTGTTTTCCAGTCCACTATCCGCACGTGTACGCCAATCGTTTAGTATATAAATTAGCACATGAAAGCCAGAACAATCATTAGCTGCCCTATTAAAAATTGTGAGTCCATCACTTTTTGTCTATAAATACAGAAAAAATGAGTCGAATTGGCGTTGCTCTTTTCCTGATTTTCGTGATATTCTCTAGTGAAATTGGTAAGTATCATAATTAAAATCATTTTTTTATATAAATAACAAATGTGAATCGTTGGTCCAAATCAAAAGGATCGCTCAGTTTAGATATGGTAAGTTTTTCCTAAACTTTTTTGGTATTTTTATTTTTACAGAAGCACAATCAGGTAATCTAAAAAGAATTTTCACCAGAAAAAAGAGTTCCAGTGATGATGAAGATGCAAGGCCAGCATCTATACATGCCACGCCTAGACTAACTATGCCGTCGACTTCAACACGCAATCCAACTCCAATTAGCCAACAGGCTCTTGACTTGCAAGAACCTAAATCTGCTGAAGGTACTTTATCTAGAAGTGCAATAGAAAATCTTCCGATTGAACGCCAAGCATTGTCAAGGCAAAGTTTTCGCAGAGGAGTTCCTCCCGCACGCCCTGAGTTAGTCACATCTCAACAAAGACCGAATGTTCAAAATGTCAATAGACCAAAAAATATACGAGTAGGGCAAGAAAAAAAATCGAACAAAATCAGTGTCGATTTCAGAAGCGATGCCACATATGATTCACGTTCGCAGAATGCTTTTAATGCGTTCATCCGAGGACCTATGATCACAGGTCCGTTTTCTCCACCAGGGCAAGGATCTGTCGATCTGTTTAATCAACATTATAGCGAAAAGGCTAAGCTTCCAGATGAATCAGCGAAACAGGCACTTAAGTTGTACGAATCTTACAAAAATCAGAAAGTTCCGAATTCAAATAACTCAAAAGATACAGAAGAGAAAGGAAGAAAAAAAAGTTCAGAGAAACAGGAATAATTTAAACAAAACAGTTGCTGGCCTTATTATACTATCCCGGCTAAAAAATCCAGTTTCTTAATGCCCCACTAAGAACTTCCAAAGATAATCAAGAACTTACTCCCCAAAAACTCAAAAAAAGTATGAACGTCTCGACATCTATCATATTTCTTTTGGCTCAGTCTAATGGTCCTGTATCTGATTCTCGAAACTAAAGCGTAAGAAATAAGTGTTTTTTTAGTCTTAACATATAAGAAACTTATTTGCGTGTACTTATGTTCGTGTGCATAACTATATACCAAAAAACTGAGCTGTTTTATTGTCAAAGGATTATGTTGTAAACAACCTTCTGATTAAAACACGCATGTTTTTAAACTATGATTATCATGTATTATTTTCTTGAAATAAAAATATTATTTCATGGCTATATTGTATTCATGGTGTTTTCTTTTCTACGAATCATTTTAATTATAATGGAATATTAAATAGTTTATTTTTACGATTTCAAATATTTTTTATCCGATTTAGAGATAATTTCATAGTCCACCTTTAAATCATAAAAATGTTTATTCACCTATCACTCATCTACTTTGACAATACGTTCGCTTCAGAAGACAAATTAGTGACTAATGTCTGATTTTCAGATAAAAAATAATACTATTTTGACTTATTTGTCTCACGTTCAATTTTACATTGTTTTAAATAGTTCAACACATTTGCAAGAGAAGTGTAAGCTACTAATAACCACAACTAGGTGAAGCCATAAATAAAATTCTGTAGGAAAACCAAAACATTGTTTCTGTGATATGATTCAAAACAGATAATGCTGCGAAAATTCTAGCATATATGGTACATAACCTCAATAAAAAATTTAACATTATGCTATTTTTGGGCTATTATAAGAATCCATTTATTAAAACTGTCAACATCTTATAGCGAATTAATTTTTGTTCTTATTGGAACGTATAGTGGCACGTATGTTTCAACAGCTAAGTCTTAACATTAAATTTTTTTGTTAAAGACAACGAAATTCTTTACGGAAAGTGTATTACAGAAGATTTTGCTTTTGTTTAATTAATTTAGGAATCGTAGACATAAGAGTACATGATTCACAATGTATTCTGTAATTAAAGCTTTATCTAGCTTTCGAGATGACTTCATCATAAATTCATATCAGTGATCTCAATAGCAAATTTTTTTAACATAACTTCTATGTAAATAATATACCAGATTAATATGATTAATTGTGCAAGTAACATAATATTGTATATGAAAATCTTTTTTGACAAATAACAAATAAGTTGCACATTTATTACTTTAAAAATTACCAATAAAAATGTAATAAGAAAGACATAAATTCTTTATGCAAATATTACATGTAGTTTTATATTAATATATCCATGTAATAATATATGAAGGAGATCTCGGTCAAGCAAATTCAAATTACAAAAAAAGGAAATAATCCGTGTCAAAAAAAAAACAAATATCGTATAGGATCCACTTCGAGATCTAAATATACCAGTGATTTGAAATCCACAATGAAATCCACCTGAAAAAGCGAATGACAGAAAACGTAGAATGGCCAACATTTTACGCTCAACCCAATTTCCCTCCTCAAATTTAATAAAACAAGAAAAAACTGCAATTAAAGAACTCCCTTAGAATAATTACATCATAATATTATGCGTAGACAAAGACAAAACAATAGTAATAATGAAAAAAGAAGACTATTACAACAAAATCATGGACCTTTTAACTAACAAAAAATACAAAAACCTGAAACAGGAAACCATTAGGACACTAGTCAGTATCACAAAAACCCTTCTAAAGGACTCTAAACCACAAGAACTTACAAAATAGTAGGCTACAGATTATCATTCAACCCGAAGACATCATAGTGAGTTTCGACGTAGTATCTGTCTTTACAAAAGTACCAATCTATGATACAATTAATATTATTAAATCTTTTTTAAATCCCCCCCCCCCCGTGCTTATACCTTTGATAGAACCCTCTCTTATTACCAGTTGCTTCTCTTTCAATGATCAAATATAAGAAAAACTTAAGTGAAACAATGGGATTTCAAATCTCACCTTTAATAGCCAACATCTTTATGTTAGATCTAGAAATTGAAATCTTCTACTAATTCAAGCTTAAACCGGAATTTTGGTTTCATTACATTGAAGAAACTTTTTTCGCTTGGCGACATGGACTAGATAAGCTGAATAAGTTCTTCGATTTCATTATTCGATTTCATCCTAATATCTAGTTCACCACGGAAATTGGCAACCACCATCTATCCCAAAAACAATCGGCCATCAACTCCTTTGTTTACAGAGCTTTCTCTATAACAGATTAAGATAACTTACAAAAGAAATTACAAAACGTTAAGCAAATCCTAATATGACAAGATTACACTAAAATTAAAATTAATAAAGGAGTAAGAGAATACACTAAGAAACTATTCAATACAACCTACTAAAGAAAGAGAGAGAGAAACGACCACCATCCTACCCTACATCCAAGGTGTAATAGAATAAAAAGGAAACATTCTTAGCAGACAAATCATCAAAACCATGTTTAAACTATATTTAAGGGACCTTTCAGTGATCTGGGATTATATAAAATCCCTTGTTCTTTTAAAAAAAGTTTAGATTACATACAAAGTGTAACAGAACAAAAAGGAAACATTCTTAACAAACACAACATCGAAACCATATTTAGAAAAACAAAAAGGAAAAATTCTTAGCAAACACAACATCCAAACCATATTCAAACCATAAAAAAGACACTGTTTGGTGATATGGGAGTATATAAAATCCATTTTTCTTGTGGCAAAGTCTAGATTGGATAAACTGGGAGAGCGGTGTGCCAATCTATAAAGTAAAGTCAGGATTGAATTTTTTACGCAATCAGCATTAGCTCAGTATCATATCGAAGCAGTACATAATATCAGTATCAGTAATTCACAGAAAATATTTAAATTGCTGGGTTCCATGCTAAATTTGTTTCTTGAATTATAAAACATAGTCCTAATATGTTAATAGCGTCTTGCAAAAATTAATTTCATGTTTCTTCTTTAAATCCGTCATGCTTGGTTTTCTTAATAATGGGAAAAACAACGACTTGTTAATACCTATTTAAAAGTTTAATTTCAGTAACTGCTACAGAAGTATTTTAGGAATAATCTAACTATTTTTATTGTGTGAATCACGTATGTCACATGCTATATTTCATTTCATAATTTTATAGTACAGAGCTCCAATGCGTGGAAGTAGAGAAACGATTCCACAAAATACGAGCTGATATTCATTCACTGATGACGTTCACGAATATACGATATTTCTATTGCTTAACTACTGACTTAAATAAAAAAATAATAATTTAATAGATTGTATTAACATTTTTATTCTCCCTATATGCTTTTTTTATTTTTCATAATAGGAAAGAAATCTTGTACATTTTATACCAAATCTAAAAAATATCATTAACTGAAAATTATCGAAATAAGAAAGTATAAAAAGTCATTCTTAGATATAACCATTTTATTGTCGATTCCTGATGGAAACTTTAAAACTCTTCATCTGATAGAAAAATGTTTAAGACTATAAAGTGTGAAAAAACTTATAATTTAAAATTTTAATAAGCCTGATACAATAGTAAAATCCGCACTCTTTACTCTTATCCAATCCATTAGGCAAATATCTCGAAAAGAGTGTATTAGTTTCCAGGATGATTCGTTTAAGACATTTATTACTTTATAAAAACCCTTTTTAGGTAAAAACCCACATTTATTTATTTAATATACCGCATATCAGTATGTCGATTAATGTACATTGAGAGAACTTTTCATATATTGTTAGCAAATAGACTCAACTTCCAGTTAAGTCAAAGTTCAGTTATGTCAACGATCAGATACATCAAAACGCACCGCTTAGGCTGGGCTGGCATCCCCTCTACTTAGCAACATGTGGCACTTAGAAGCACAGCGGAAGATACACAAATAGCACGTATAAAGCACACTCCTTCATCTTCTCCGCCTCAATAGACATTGGTGGGGATAAGTGGAATTTCATATAAACGAACTGTTTTTATTCCAAAGGCTTTTATTTAACTAGAAGTTATGTGTAATCAATTTAAAAAATATATATATATATATAAATCTTTACATAATTATTTTGACACAAGCAGTTCTTTCACGTGATGATCTTCAAACTGTTGCCATGTTCGATATTCGAAAACAATCAGTTTCATCTATGAAGGCAGAAAGAATAAGGTCACTTTTCGGCATTTTTTTTATCTCTTTGCTTTTTTTTCAGTGAAATTGGTAGACATCATATTAATAGACATTTTTTAAATACCTGGCTAATAAAGATCCTTGGCCAAAATCTTCAAGACCGCTCTAATCTGAAATGATGTGTTTTAACTATATATTTTATACATCTGTATTTTTAGAGAAGAAACCGCATATCTTCTAAAAAGAATCCTTGCTAAAAAAATATGATTTTGACTATGATAAAGATGTAAGGGCATCATCTATACATGACACCTCAGACTAACTATACCGACGCCTTCGATACATAATTCAAATTCAGTAAGCCATCAGGCTCTTGACTTGCATGAAACTCCACTTTATATTCAAAACGATGCTCATCAACAAGGTGCAACAGGTAAAATCTATAAGATCAATCGATTTAGGTATGATATTTTTTGCATATTTGTCTTTTTACAGAAGCAGCAGATCTTTGGAACAGTTACGAGAAAAACAAAGCGTCATCTTCTGAAGGTACTTCGTCCTCTCGGAGGATCCAAAGTTATCAAATTCAACATCCTAATGATTTTCATACGCTCAGAGCTCTGCATAATAACTGGATGGAAAATCATAAGCTTAAAAGCAACCAAAAACAAGCAGAGAAAGAATTAGTTAGTAAGAATTATGGTCAAGGACTCAACTCCTAATTCAATCAGATGAACATGCTCTCGATTTATATAAATCTCACCAAAACCGAAATATTCCTGATTTGACCCACGCAATCAATATGCCAAAAGAAAAAGAAAGAAGAACGAAAAAAGAAGGTTTAACATTAAAACATTATAAATCACGTTAGATGCAGGCATATTATAATTGTATACGAGGACCTGTCGTCCTGAGCCCTTATTCTTCACCAGGGCAAGGATCTATCGATCTGTTTAATGAACATTATGGCCAAAGATGATTCAGAAAAAATGGCTCCGGATTTGTATGAATCTCACAAAATTTTTCATCTTCCGGATTTAAATATCCCATTAGATACAGAAAGGAAAAGAAAAACCAGAAGATTGAAAAAAAGTATAATTTAAACAAAAAACGTTTGACCTTATTCTACGATCCCGGCTACAAAACTAATGCCTTCATGCCCCTGATGTGGTGATCCTTCTCATAATAAATTTCATTTGGATCATTCTGATGGTTCTGTTTCTGATTCTAAATATGTTTTCTAAGTATGATTTTTATGTATTTTTTTCTTGAAGTACATATATATTATTTTCTGTCTATATTGTATTTATATGGTGTTTTCTTTTGTTCTAATCTCGGTCATTATAATAGAATAATACTAAATTTATTTTCACGGTTTGTCATCTTGTTTATCCGAATTAGAGATAATTTGAAAATCCAACTTCAAATTATAAAAATTTTGACTCAACTATCACTCATCTACTTTGACAAGACATTCGCTTTAGAAGACAAATTAGTGACTAATTTCTGATTTTTAAATAAAATATAATTTCATTTTCAATTATTTGTCTCTCGTCCAATTTTAGAAGATTTGAAATCGTTACACATATTTCTGTCAAAATCTGCCACGTGAGCCACCTAATTTTCGATGGTCGAGCTTTTTTCGCGGAAATTACTTTATTCGTTTTCCAAGGATAAATATAAAATAAAATTTGAGCATTTTGATTAAGTTTGAAGTTTTACAAAAGTTATTGTTAAGAACATTTTTCTGCGTGAATTTAGTAATTATTTATTTTCTACCCATTCGTTGGATGTATTTTGCTAATTTTTTATATGGTGATTGTGAACTGGACGCTCTTTCCATACAGATATTTTAGTTTTGTAATAACAGTAATTTTCGGCCTCGGTGGCTCAGTGGTTAGACGCTCGGACTTCACCTCAGAGGTCCGGGGTTCGATCCCTGAGCCGGTACCTCTG
>JAAAKG020043735.1:0-18819 GCA_010014905.2 Druon quercuslanigerum
ATTGAAAACTTGGAAAAGCATAGTATTCTGTGAAATATTTTTAATCTATCCGAAAAGTTTGCGAAATTTTTAAAATCTTTGTGAAATCGTTTAAAATCTTTTTGAAATCTTTAGAAAATATTTTTTTAAGTCTTTAGGACATCATTAATATAATAAAGTTTTGAAATTATTAAAATCTTTGCAAAATCATTTAAGTCATTGTGAAATCAGTTTGAAATCTTCGAAATATTGTTTAAATTATTAAAAAATTTCTAATATCATTGGGAAATCATTTTCTTGTATTATTTTCATGTTTAAAAACATGATTAAAATCTTTATGAAATCTTTGTCAAATCTTGTAAATCTATCCGAAATCTTTAAGAAATGTTTAAAATGTTTACGAAATTTTGGAAATCTTTGGGAAATCATTGAAATATTTTAAAAAGATTTGTGAAATTTTTGGAATCTTTGTGAAATCATTAACAATTCATTCATGTTCTTGCGAAATCTTTTTAATTTATCTGAGATCATTGTGAAATCTTAGCGAAATCGTTGAGAAATCTTTGAAATATTTTGAAAAATTTTCAAAAATGATTAAAATCTTTCTGAAATGTTTGAAAAATCAGTAAAGTCTGTTTGTTATTTAGAAATATCTGAAATCTTTGCCAGATTTTTTAATTGGTGGGAGATCATTCTAATCTTTGTGAAATCTTTCTCAAATCTTTACAAAATTTTTGAACTTTTTAGTAATATTTGTGAAATTATTGAATTTTTTGTGCAATCTTTGGGAAATAATTATTGTTTTTGCAAAATCTTTTCAGTATATGCAAAATACTTGAAACTTTTGATATTTATGGAAAATAATTGAAATCTTTCTGCAGTCTTTGGAAATCTTTGAAATTCTAGAAATACTTTTGAAATATTTGTTAATATTTGTGATATTATCAAATATTTAGAAAATCACTGATGTTCTTGTAAAATCTTTGAAATCTACCCAAAATCTTTGAGAAAAATTTGTGATTTTTGGACATCTTTCCGAAATATTTGTAATATTTTTAAATTGTTTGGTAATATTTGTAAAGTTACTAAAATCTTTGCGAAATTATTAAAAACTTTGTGCAATCTTTGAAATATTTTGGAAATTTTAATGAAATACTTAATTCATTTTAAAATCTTTTAAATCTATCCGTAGTTTTTGTGAAATATTTGAAATCTTTTAGAAATCTTTCTGTCGTCTTTCGAAAATCTGCGAAATATTAAAAATATTTTTTGAATCTCTAGTAATAATTGTGAAATTATTGAAATCTTTGGAAAATCATGAAAGTTTTCGTAATATTTTTTTAATCTTTCTGAAATATTTGGAAACTTTGTGAAATCTTTGAAGTATTTAAGAAATCATTGAAATCTTTATCAAATATTTTTGAAATCCTTAGAAATCTTTGCGAAATATTTGGTTACGTTTTTGAAATTATTTAAATCTTTGTGAAATCTTTCTGTCCTGAAAGTTATACAAAAAATAAGAAATAGAACTCTAAGATTAACAGTAATATTTTGATTGAAGATAGTTTCAAATTGTTGAAACAAACGCGGTGTGTGCTTAAGGTCTCCACGGAATAATTTTTAACGTGTATGTTCATTTAAAAAAAGTCCTTTTGGCTTTTTTACTTTAAGAAATATTCCGAAATAAAAATAACGAAGTAAAATGAAAATCGATAATTGTGTAATGAAAAATATATGGCTCAAGGAACTCGACAGTACGTTTGCTAATACGAATTATTGAAAAATACATATTATTGTATCTTCTCATCTTCAGACAGCTTCCTTTAATGATGTGGAATAACTTTACCGCTATAGGTTTTTCTAAATTCAATAATTCTGTCATACTTTTTCTCATTCAAGTTCCAAACACACTGTCAGATATCAAAATTGACTTGTAAAACATTTTTTACATTTTTCAACATTTGTATCATTTGCTGAATTGTGATAAGCATATTTTTTTGCAATTAAATAATTTTTAGTATTTCGCGTTTAGTAATTGCAATTTACATGTCCAAAAAATTTTTATTTTCAGTTAGAAAAAATGTCGATTTTTTCATAAAAAGTAATGATTAGGTTAATTTTTGTGATCTGAATAGCGGTTACAATTTATTTTTTAATTTTGGTAAAGTAATGTATTTTGCTTTTTGTTATTATTTTTGTTTTTCATTTGGGACTCTTGCGATGGAATGATGATGCAAAGCTGAACACGTTTCGAGCCTCTATCCATTTGTTCCGTTTTTACTCGGATAATCAGTATGTTGCATTTTTACTCTGCAGAAATTTTGTTCCGTGTTTACTCGGAAGATTTGTTTGTTCCCTTTTTCCTCCGAAAAACTGATATTCCATTTTTACTCCCAAACTTTATATGTCCCGTTTTTACTTCCGCCGCTCTATTATTATTACTTTCCTATTCATTATATTTTTCTACAAAAATAAGAAGGCATTTAAAATGGTTAATTGCAGTCCAAAATCTAATCAATAAAAAAAATTCATTTCAAAATATTATAATATAAAGTAGAATTCGGTGCCACGCCATGACGTATTTTTTCTACTTGCAAATACAGTTCCTGCCATTGCAAGTAGAGAAAGTAGGATATGATCAGACACATTAGTTGAATATCTCCGATACAGAAAAAGTATCGTATATAAAAGGAGAATACGTGGATCGATATACAATTGTCATTATCTTTCAACGTAAATATTTTAAAAGATTTTAATTTCAGCTAAAATAAATTCGTGATAATATCCATCGCGATTTCGATGGTCATTTGCAAAATTAATAAAATTAGATTTCGATAAATCATTGTGATGCATGCTAATAATTTTAAACATAGAATGATAATAATTGCACTTACCTTAGACCTTAGACATTAGGCTTATTTAATTTTATAATTTTTGCTTTATTTAATACTTGTTGAGTTGCAATTATGTATTTATCCGTCGACTATCAAATTTAAATTGTTGAAAACTCCACAAATTATTTAAATACTTTTGAGTTAAAGTTTTTTTTCTTGTAATTTGCAGTCAAAATATTTTAGTTCATAGTGCATAATAAATGAGAAAGGAAATTGAATGTCAACTGCACCTTTAACGTTGTTGGAAAAAAGAGCCTGGGGCGTTTATACTCTTTGCCATGCAGTTTTCGCTTTAGTGGGAGTTTGCAAATTTACAAAAGAACCCGAAAGATTTACGAGGTCTCCTTTCAAGCATTTAATTATATAATAATGAAACATTTTATTTGTGCATTTTTGAAGTACTATGCAAGGTTCTAACAATTATAGCAAACGCCAATTTTTATTCAAGACTTGAGTTAAAAACGCTGAAAACAGCATTTACTTTATTTACAGCATAATACTTTCATGAACCGTTTGCAGCATTTTTATACAATTTCAGGTACAATTACCCTCGGAATTTGCTTTTCAATTGATTTAGGGGAAATTTCTTTTAAGTAACTAAATACCTGCTCGCTTTTTCGCGTTCAAAACCGTGCAAACGCCAAAGGGGTATTTTTTAGAACGAAGGTGAATTCGTTTACAAGTTTCTGCATAACTCTTGAATATTTAGTTATATAATAGAGATTTTATTGATAAAAAAACTTTGCACAATTTCTGAAAATGAATTTCAAAACCTTGTTTCATGTTTCAGGTGAGTCCACTTTTCCGCATTTATAACTGCTTTAGTTTCGGTAAGTGCTTTTTACTATATAGTGGATTAAAAATTGAAAGCTCTTAACACGAGTGACCACCCAGAATATTCAGAAAATCATTATAATTGCCAAAATCAGACGAAAATTTCAAAGATAATCTTTGCGCAAGAATGGCATAATATTTTTAAAACAAGGAATGTTTTGGAAAATTTTCAATCTCAGGGTAAGGGAACAATTTTAGGGTAGAGGAGAAATGTATTTATGTATTCATGTCCCAAAAATTCCTCCAACCCTTTTTCCAACTTCATCATTTTTTCAGGAGCTTAGACGCAGCCTAAATCTTGAACAATTGACACGATTTTTTGACATGAAAAGATAATACTTTAATCAGTTAATTGAGCTTTGAACTAAAAAGATCAACTTTCAACGATAAATAGAATAGTCAAACTTTCAATTTCAGAAATAAGTATTTTTTTAAATTTCAGTCAAATAGCTCAATTTTCATCTAAAAATATAAATTTTAAACTAATATGATAAATAATTAACCGAAATAGTTAAATCTTCAGTTAAAAATTAATTCTCATAAAAAAAGGGTTTTTTAACGAAAAATTTAGTTTTTAACTAAAGAGATTTATTTTCAACTAAAATAATTAATCTTTAACTAGAAAAAATAAATTTTTATCAACGGAGTTTAACTCTGAACCAAGAAGTTGATCTTTTCACCATAAAATATGAGTTTTCTACAAACAAGTTAAACTTTTAATCCGAAAACATGGAATTTAAAGAATTAGTAGAATTTAAATACAAATAGATGAATGATCAAACAATAAGATTAATTTTCTTTTAAAGAAGACGATTCTTTTACAAAATACATGAATTTTCAAAAGAATAGTTGAATTTTCAACAACAAAATAATTTATTTTTGACGAAGAAGTTCAAGTTTCAACAAAGTAGTTGAATGCCTAAGCAAAATGATAAATTTTTAACCAAGAAGATTAATTCTTAACACGGCAAGACGAATTTTCATTAAAATACTTTTTACAAAAAAAGTTTTGAATTATCTTTTAAGTAAAATTTATTTTAAACCAAAAAATCTTGGATTATTAACTAATGAGATGAAATTTCTTCTCAAAAAAATTTAAAAAAAAGGCAGAAACAGATTGGTCTAATTTGTTGAATTTTTAAGCAAAAAATGCGAATTTTTTAACGAAAATGTTGATTTATCTACACCCATATATCACTTTTAAACCAAAATCCTTATTTTCAACTAAATAGTTGAAATTCTAACCAAAAAGATGTATTTTCAACTAAAATGATGATTCATCAACTTTAAACTTGGAATTAAAAAATTAATTTTTAACAAACCAACAAAAAAGACAGGAAAAGTTTTAGGAAATTTGGAATTTCTCGTTGGAAAAAACATTTTAATTTTCCCATATTGCCCTATACATCTCCACGGCTATGGAAATTACTTTTTTTACCTTTAAAAAGTGTTTTATTACATTTACATATTTCAATTTTTCCTTGTATTTGAATTATTTTTTGGTGAAAAAGTGTAGGAAATAGTTAAATTGTTAAAAAAAATAATTTAAAATGATGCGTAAATTTCCAACCAAGTAGTTAAATTTTTAACGAAAAAAATATCAACTTTTAGCTACATTGTCGAATTTTCTATGCTTGAATTTTCAATTAAGAAGAATTACTGTCGAAAAAAATTGCTAAATTTTCAACCAAATAATAAAATCTGCAACTTAAATCCAAGATTTTTTAACGACAAATTTAATAGGAGGCTTTTTAATTTAAAAAAATGACTCAATAAAAAGTAGTTGGTGCAGGTCGACTGGGGTTCGATCCCTAAAGTTTGGTGGTTCAGAACTCACCTTAAACTGCAGGCACCCTCAGAATAAGTTTGTTACGTACCAAGGTAAATTAGGCCTTATTTTAAAGGCACTAGCCTTGGTTGTCACTAGTCGATTTTAAGAAGACTCAAAAATGAGTCAGCAATCTGTTTGCGCTTGTGGCCTCCACGGGGAACTTGCGCTTGGTGGTGTGGTCGTTGGTGGATTTCGAGCAATTAAACACACGCATCTGAATACACGGCGAAGGTGGCCTGATTCGGAGTTACTGCCTTGATAATAAACACGGGCATGGCACAATACGCTTTTTATAGCTTGATGAGCGTCACGGGGACATCACTGGCCCCCCGGGTACATTTAAACTATCTAAAACTAAATAACTAAACAGAGATGAAATTACTATGATGATGAATTTACTACTGGAATAGTTACATTTTAAGTTGAAAAGTAATTTTTAACTGACAAAAACAAAGAGGAAATTTGTTAGAAAATTATGAATTTCAAATTGTGAGAAAAAATGTCAACTTTCCTATATTGAGCAATAAATCTCTGGTGGATCTTGAATTGGGTTTTTAACATTCAAATCATATTTCTTTAGATTTACGTGGTTCAAGTTTTCCTCGAAACAGAATGATTTTTCAGTTTAAAAAAGGTATACAATTTCTTCGAATGCTCAGGCACTCGACAGCTGTTGGTCATGAAAATTTATTAGAGGCAAATTGATTTTGGAAATATAATTATTCTGATGCGCGATTTACTTATCAAATAAAAGTCTCAATTTTGTTTAAAAGCTTTGCATATCATTTTGATCCAACTTTAAGATCAAATTGATCAACTGGCATTTACTGTGACAACAAGTGCATCATCGAAGATAAGAGAGAGAACTTTTTGAGAATGCGGTAGAGAAGCTTTTAAACTTTCCTCTCTAACAACTCTTATAATCCAAAGAGCTCTTAAACTCGAGCTAAGTCGAAGCACAACTTTTTTATCGGATCTATAATTTGAATCTCCATCTAGCATGCGATAAAGGGACGGAAATCAATCATAATTTTTTATTTGTAATTAATTTGTTTCCACGGCGTGAATCTCTGGTTCATTTTCACAAGTTCCGATTTGTACAATACTAATAGTCTACCCAGAGGATTCAGCCCTGGTAGACGAAAAGCTTTCCACTCAGGCACGTATCCAATTATCGTGTAATTATCGGACGATGCCTCCGAACTGAAGAAAGTTAACCTCACTTTTCCGCACGAACGCGTGTTGAGGTGCAGAACGTAATGGTGCACTCTCTTCAATTATCACTAGGTCATTTCGCCCTGAAACCCTTTGAATTAATTGAGTCCTCAATTCAAACTCAAGGTCCAACTATTAGATTATTTAGACGTCCGAAAATTACACACTCGCATGCAAAACTGATTCAGAACAACGACGTTCTCAAGGTAGGTGTATGATATATATATTTTTTTCTCAAATGAATAATCGGCTTTGACCCAAAAAAAAAACGGTTAATTAACAAATGTTATGAAGACATGAAAAAACGTCGTGCAAGTTTCTGCAACAAATTTATACGTGCGTCTAAAACTCAATATCTTCCCCGAATTTTTTCATAGCGATTTGTAACACTTACCTTTGTCGGCGCACTGGATGATGGTGGGGGGAGAGCGTCATCGCGCGCTCTGGAAACTGAAAAACTCGCTTCAAATTCGCCGCGCTGAAATTATTCACGTTTATTCTGGAACTATTCATCCAATTTTATTAATTTTTTTTAATGTGGCATAGCGCGCAAAAATATTAACAATGGACATGCTCCTGAATCGATTATACATTTACTTAATTTTTTGGAGGAAGCTGTAAATTTTTCATCAACTTATATTTAACTTATAGCAAATTGGTTATAGCAGGGAACTTTTGAAATAATAAGCTTCACCATACAATAGAAGTGTTAAAACAAAACATGACAATTACTTATTCTGAAAAAAGTTTTTTGTTAACATTTTATTATAATCAACTTACGTTCAATAAAATTTTCGTCATTATCATTATTTACATTACTTATCAGAAAAGCCTTCGAGGCTCATAAATAAAAAATAAGAATTTTTTTTATTATTGTTACTTATAGCGTGTCGCTGTGTATCAAATTATTCGTCATACATATACAAAGCAAGCTTCACGGGAACAACTTTCTCACTTTTCAAATTCAATAATTACAATTTATGCAAGTCAAATACAAGAATTAGATTTTATTTTATTAGACTTGCTATGACTTGAAAATTATAATGCGAAAATGAATTCATACTTTTTTATCAATTACTGTTATTTATCAATTAAATTTATTAATTACTGCTTTTTTAAATGCATTTATAACTGCATTTATGACTATACGTATATAGTATATTCTTGCCCATTCAATAATCTGACTGTATTATATTTCTGTTATCGTTTTCACGTTAGACCAACGATCAATGTTACTGTAACCATCGTTTAATCTTATATCATCCGAGATTTTATAAGTCTTTAATAATAATTATAACTAATTTTTATTATTATTGCACAATGCGACAATCAACGGAGTGTTACATTTTTTAAAGAATCGTTTATATTTTACTGCACAACATTTATTATAAAGGTTCCCTGCTATTAAAAATTTGCCATAAGTTAAATATAAGTTGATGAAAAATTTACACATTAAAAAAAATATTAAAATTGGATAAATAGTTCCGGAATAAACGTGAATAATTTCAGCGCGGCGAATTTGAAGCGAGTTCTTCAGTTCCCCCCACCATCATCCAGTGCGCTGTGTTCGAGTTCATACCTCGGACTTCTGACGATTTAAAGGTAAACTCAAGTAATATTCGCATTTTCAAGTAGTGGATAATAAAGCTTGACTCTTTAACTGTAAATTAAAAAGAGTCCGGTTTCTCCATCTTTATAACTTAAGGCGTTGCAATTTTTTGAAAAAAAGCTAACTTGGCTCCTAATGGACCTAGCGAGGCCATTTTCTTCAAATTGTAGAGAAAAGAGGCAGCAATACAAAGGTAAGTGTAACAAATCGCTATGAAAAAATTTGGGGAAATTACTGAGTTTTAGACTCACGTATAAAATTGTGCAATAAACAAATGCATTATTTAATAAACAATAAATAGAAATGACGACTTTTAATCAAGTATTTTGATAGTTCAAGCCTAAAGAAATTGAATGATATGTTGCAGAAACTTGTACGACGTTTTTTCATGTCTTTATAACATTTGTTAATTAACCGTTTTTTTTGTCAAAAACCGATTATTCATAACCTGTCAAAAATGTTGGATCGAAAAAAATCATGCATATGTGTATCATCACAGCAGACAGTTTGCAATAATTTAACATGTTTTATTTCTTTAGCACGAAACAAAAAAAATAAGATCTAGTCGAGCCAGAGTGAAAAAACGATTTTTCAGATATATTTGAATTTATAATAAATACATATGAGAAATTCGGTTCAGGGGATTTTTGCTTTGAAAAAGGGTCTCTATTTTGTACTTTTGTATGAAAAATGCATATCAGTGTACAATTTAAAAAAAGATTTAAAGTCATGTCTTAGAAATAAACTTTTTTTACTTGATATTTTTTATATTTATTAATTTAAAACTTTCAATAGGCTTCAAGCTTTTCTATTTTTCTTAGACTGGAAAAAAATTCAAATACAAAGACTTTAATGAAATTTAGAGAAATTTACTGACCATCTAGTAAAATGAACTTAAATCTCAATTAACTTTACTAGTATTCTCATGAATTTCACTTAACTTGTTTTATAGCCATATACATTTTGAACATCTTTTTTCTTGGTGTATTTGAAATGAGGCTATAAGGAAAAAATGGTCGTCTCATTTTTAAATAATTAATTAGTATTATTTTTGACCAATTATTAGTTACTGAGTTTTTGCTTCTAAATTAATTCAAATTTTACTGATAATTAGTTAAATTAAGCTAATTCAGATTTAGCGAGGAAATTAATTTTACAAAAACTAACCACTGTATTCATAACTACATTAGGCTGAAAAATAGTAAGAAAATTAAACTTATAGGGCAGAAAATATGAAAGAATATATTTTAATTTGTATCAATAAGTTTTTCACTAAAATGTAATTATTCAAAAGATCTTTTTAAACTGAATATCATATTATTGGCTGTGCAGCAATTTTTTTATGGTATCTAAAAGTTTATTGTGCATTATTTTTTTCTTAATTCTCTTAATACTCTTAATACTCTGTTGTATTTTTCGGTTTAATTAATATGTTTTCCATTTCTATTTAAAAACCTTTTTTGTTGAAATATCAACTACTATGTTTTATTAAAAATTCATCTTTTTTAGGTTGAAAATTCAACTCTCTCATTGAAAATTAAACTACTTTCTTAGACATTCGCTTTTTTGGTTCAAGATTTATATTTTTAGAAGAAAAACCATCTCTTTAGTTAAAACTTCAACTTCTTTCTCAAAAGTTCCCTCTTTGGGGTAAAAATGATTGTTTTAACTGAAAATTTATTTATTTAGTTGAAAATAAACTTTTTATCTACAGAAATACGTTGAATGCTACTCCGACTTCATATATTTTTCAGCTTAATCACAGGACTTAAAAGAAGTCGGCCTCTTGAGTGGACGATCGTCCTTGCTTCCTTTTTTTTCTATTTTTTAAGTTAATAAAAAGAAAAAGGGAGTTTCGCAGCCATGGCTTACCCAATACTGCGTGGTTTAGGATCAGCGCAGCACCAACGTTAACCACGATCTACCGTCAAAGTTTTCTTCGTTACGGCACAGAACCTTGGTTGCAGTTGCACTGTTGGTGTACTTTCCTGAACTTTACTACGGCTGTGGAAAGCAGACAGAAGGCAGAGCAAGAACACTAAGGTGCCGAAGGGAACATACGGCTTCGTGTGGTCTTAAAATTCTTTCGTGTCGAAAATCTAAATTTTCCTTTTTCGTAATTTTCCAGTAGAGTAGCAGATTCTGTTCAGTGTTAGAAAAATCATCTGATAAGTGGCGTGCTCGAAATTCTGAACGCTAAATTAAACAAAAAATTGTACTGATGGCTTAGAAAACCAGAAGGCGTAATTAAATGAGTAACGATGCAAGTCATGGAAATGAAGGTCAGAATAAAAAGGAAGAAAAGCCATATTGTTCGTTTTGAAACGTTTCGGTCACTGTTTGAACTCTCATCAGTCAAAAAAAGACAATTTATTAAGTCTGTAAAAACAATACAAATCATGTAGAAAATAATTTATTAAAAACAATAAACATGATGGAAAATATTTTTGTTTAAAAATAAATTTTAAAACAAAAAGAAGGGTTATCTTATAAAGGGAGGCCCTTGATTTCAAATCTATATCAAAACAAAATACAATAAGAAGACAGTAGATAGAAACGGAAGGTCAATATGGAAAAGGAAAGAAAAACAAACAAAAAAACATACCTGGTATAATTTAAAAATGGAAATAAAGTTGTAAAAATACAACCATGATTAAAACACAGAAGAAAAAAACATGAAAACAAAACAAATAAAATATAAATAAATAAATAAGGGCGACAGCCCGACATCACTGTTGGGACGTGACGACGAGTGACAAGCGACTAAAGAAAATTACGAGAATTCAAACAAGAAACCAGAATGTGATAAATGGGATGATAAGGTAGAAAGAAACTTTAGCGATATAAAATTTAAATTTTAGTAAGAGGTTTGTAGACATCAGGAAATAAAATATTTTTATATTTAAGATTAACTTTGTTTGGTACTTTATTGATAAAAAAAATTTCAACTATTTTTCTATGAGCTTTGTTTTTCTCTAATGATAGAATTTTGTAATTTTCAAAATCAAATATAACCAGTGTCTAAATAGTGTTTTGTAAGAACAGTATGAGCATCTATATCAGGATGAGAAATAGAATGTTTGTGTTCACGACCACGGGTTTCTATAGGTCTACCAGTCTTACCTACATAAGAAAATGGACAAACAGCGCAATTATATTTATAAATAAATCCAGAGATTTTGTTTTTCGGAAGTGGGTCTTTAAGATTATTAAAAATTTTTGAAAAGCTATTAGTAGGTTCTTAAATAATTTTGATGTTTTGTTTTTTTAGGACTTGTTCAGTATTTTGTATAATCGAAAAGTTTCTTTTTTTAAACAGTTGTTGATTAAATAGGTTAGGAAACCATTATCTCTTAAGGTGTCTTTGATTAAATTTATGTTTTTGATTCTAAATTCTGGATCTGAGATTCTAAGAATTCTATAAAATAAACCTGTAATTAAACCTATTTTATGGCAATTAGGATGAAAAGAGTTAAAATTTAAATAGCGACCAGATCCAGTTTTCTTTTGATACCAATCAATTTTTACAAAGCCTTCACATCTAATAACAAGGGTGTCTAGAAAACTAATTTGTGAATTTTTTCAACTTCTATGGTGAAATTAATATTGGGATGGTAAGAATTGAAATTTTCTAAAAGTATATGAATTTTATCTTTAGGGACAGCTGTGATTATGTCATCTACATAACGGAAGAAAAATGGAACTGAAAAATGGAGATTTTTGAGACAGTGAGATTCAAGTTTCTCCATAACTACATTGGCAGATGCAGGTGAGGGGGGAGAACCCATGGCTAAGCAACTTACCTGTTTATAGCTGGAGCCACCAAATTTGAAAAAGGTGGAATTTAAACATAATTCAATGAAATCTAGAAAATAATGAAGTGGAATGTCAGTGAATTCAGAAATATCGGACTATCTTGAGGTTACACAATCTAGAACATCAGGTGTAGAAATGTTATTAAACATGGAAACTACGTCTGAGGAAACTAAGATGTAATCATAAGGAATACGACATAATTGAAGTTTTTTTACAAAGGATAAGCCGTCAGTGACATGTGAATCGTTTTTTCCTATAACACTATTTAAAATTTTGGACAAAAAAGCAGATAATTTATATAAAGGGCCATTAATATTGGAAACAATTAGTCTCAAGGGGGTATCAGGTTTATAGATTTTTGGTAGGTCGTAGGACCTTGGAGTGATGGCTGAGTAATTTCTGAGTTCTTTAGCTTGGTAAGAAGAAATGAAATGGTTGAATTCTAAATCAGAGATCAACTTATTATTTGTGTCTTGTAGAGCAGCAGTATATTCAAACTTGAATAAAGAATAGAGTTTTTTATCATTTAGGATATCAGACATTTATTTATAGTAATCAGTTTTAGACGTAGCAATCGTCACATTGCTTTTATCGGAATTAGTAAACATCACATCTGGATTTCTTAGATTGAAATCACGTATGCCATTAGAATCAGGTGTATGTACAAATTTGAGTCGATTTTTATGTTTTCAAAAAGAAACATAATACATAATAATTTGGGAACACTGATTTCTAATTAAAGTTTGAGAATCGCCATCCTAATTAAAAATACCAGTTTCAATAGACGCAATAATATTATGAACGTGTAGGTCATTGATGTTATTAATATTAGATGAAAACTTAGGTCCTAAGGACAAAAAATCAATGACTGGAGATAATAGAATTTTTTTACAGAAGCAACGTTCTTAAATTGAAAAATTCTTTCATATTTGTCATTTTTAAATGCAAAGAATTTTTTTTAAATTTTAAATGGGATAATATTCTGAATAATGTTTTTAATTCGATTCAACCTAAAAGTATTGTGACCTCTAGCGAAATGGATATCGTTAATTTCTAAATTCAAAATGTTGATCGATAAATCAAAGAAAAGACGATCCAACTTACATGAATTTTGAGAGTTAAAAAAATTAAAATTAAAATTCTTTAATTTACAGTAGATGTGTGAAGGAATCAAACCCGATCTCCTGCAGCGTAAGATGAAGATTCGTTGATTGATAAGAGTAGCTTTTTTATGTTTGATAGTTGACCATTCCTTAAGAAGCGAAGAAAAATCGTGTCCAAAGAAAAAGGAAACCATTTGGAAAAATCCCCATATTTTGATATAATCTTCAAAATTTCACATGTTGATAATATTGTACGTTTAGTCTCGCACTTTTGTAATTGAGTAATGACGCAAGTCATGGAAATGAAGGTTAGAATAAAAAGGAAGAAAAGCCAATTTGTTCGTTTTGAAACGTTTCGGTCACTGTTTGGACCCTCATCAGTCAAAAAAAGACAATTTATTAACCCTGTAAAAACAATACAAATCATGTAGAAAATAATTTATAAAAAACAATAAACATGATGGAAAAAATATTTGTTTCAAAATAAATTTTAAAACAAAAAGAAGGGTTATCTCATAAAGGGAGGCCCTTGATTTCAAATCTATATCAAAACAAAATACAATAAGAAGACAGTAGATAACGTAATTAAATATTTGTTAATTTATTGGAAAGACACTGGAACCGTGATTTACGTAAACGGGATTTGTGCGTTCCTAGAATCAATAGTCTCCGTAAGTTTTTGATGCGCGGAGCACGAGTCCGTAAGAGAAGCGGTAAGTTGATCGTAAGACAAGCGTGAAGAACAGCATTCGGGCGGCACTCTCAGTTCGAGTCATGCGTCTGAATGCAACAGAGCATTGCGGGCCATGCCCAAAACCGTGAAATTTTTTTTTATTTAAAACTTTGTTTCTCTAGATATAATGTTTTTGAAGTAATGTAACAAAAGGCTTTTTCTTACCGTATTTGAAGAATTGTATATAATGTAAAAAAAATTATCACGAATATATTGTGTAAAACTAAAAATAGCTATAAATGAAAAAAACTAAACAATCGATTTTTTTGGCTGACAAAATTAATAAATTAGAATAAAACTGGTTACTCTGGAGTTGTTCTGAATGGCGGAACCAATATGGCAGAAAAGTTTTAAAAAAATTAATGGATTTTCATGAAGCTTGTCATCTGAGTTTGTCAGGCTCTGTTGCAACGAATGTCAAGTGACATTAAAAAAATTAAAAATGGCGGTGGACAAATGTTGAAAAAGTTATTGAATTTTCATAAAATATATCACTCAGGGGTTTTTAGGATGGCAAAAGAGTTTTAAAAAAATTAATAGATTTTTAGGATATTTCGTATCTAGGGGTTTGAGGGGTCGCTGATTACAAATCAGATTCATATTGGATCTTTAATTTTAATTTTTGCAAATTGGGCTCCGGATTTGTAAGCAGTGATCCAAAAATCCTTGAGAGACAAATTTTATAAAAATCCAATAACCTTTTTAAAATTTGTCCACCATGTTCAACCCAGCATTTTGAATTTTTGAAATCTGACTTCAGATTCGTGATCAGTATTTTGCTGTTGATAATACAATTGAAACCTTTCTGGATTTTGTAAAAAATTTAACTACTTCATTGAAGGCAGAACTACTTTTGAAAAAATCGTTTGGTTTTTGTTAAAGATTCATTATTTTAATGAAAAATTTACCTTTTTGGTTAAAGATTAGTCTTTTTTTCTCCGAAAATTAATTTTGCAAACTGAAAATTAAACTGCTTCATTGTTTGAAAAATAAGCTTTTTAATTGGAAACTCGTCTTTTTTGGTAAAAAAATATCCGTCCTCTTTTCAAGTTTCCTTGTTTTTGGTAAAAATTGCAAGTTTTTGGTTGAAAGTTAACTTTATTGTTAAAAATTCATGTTTCCGGACTATTTAAGAAAAATTCAACAGTTGGTTTTTATTTGTTTAAAACTCGTCATTTTTGTGGGAAATTGAATCATTTGAGTTAAAAATTCATCTCTTGTTTATTAAATTTGCATGTTTTGTTGAAAATACAACTATTTGTTCAAGAATTCATGCATTTTGTTGAAAATACGTCTTTTTTGTTTCAAAATTAATCTCCTTTGCTAGAAATTCCACATTTTTTGGGTTAATAATCCACTATTTAATTTATGGTTGAGAAATAATCTTTCTAGGATGAAAATTTAAAGGCTTAGTCACAAATTCTACTACATGTCTTGTTAATTTTCAAGCCAAAAAGATGAATTTTTTAGAAGCCAGTTAATTTTTCAAAGCAAAAAGAAAAAGTTTAAGAGAAAAATGTACTGCTCTTGATCTCCACGAAAAACTATTTCATTTTCAAATAAAAACCAGCTCGATTTAACCAAAGAAGATGAATTTTCTACAAAATACGTTAATCATCAAAATATTTAAATTTTGTAATACAAAAAATCAATTTTCAATCAAAAATACAAATTTTGAAATAAAAGAAACTGGTTCAATTTATTACTACAATAAATTTTTTTCAACTAAAATGGCGAATCTTAACAAAAAAATATATTATTAACAAAAAAGTTCAACTTTCAACCATGTAGTTGAATTTCCACACAAAAAAGATGAATTCTCAACAGAGAGTGTAACTGACGATATTATAACAAAATTTTTATTTAAATCAAAAACAGTTCAGTGCAACAGAAAATACGAACATTCAACAAAAAAGTTAGTTTCGACGAAAGAGATGCATTTTCAAAGAAAAAGATTCATTTTTTAAATCAAACAGATACATTTCTAACTACAAATGTAATAGTTAAAATTTAATTTAAAAAAAGTCGATTTTAAACCAAAAAAATAAATAAATAAACGGATTTTCAACGAAATAGTAACATTTTTCACCAAAGAGATACATCTTTAAGCAAAAAAATAAATTTTTAACAAGCAGTACAACTCTCAACTAAGTTTTGTAACTTTGAACAAAATAGATGAGTTTTTAAAAATATAGTTTCATTTTTCACAAATCAATTAAATTTTGAATGAAAGAGAATTTTCAAAAGAAACCAAAATTTAAAAGAAAAATCAAGAAAAAGAAAAAATTTGTTCAAAATATAAGAAAACAGATATTATTTAAAAAGAAGGAATGAGGGGAACACGGACAAGAGTGTGAAGTCTGAGGTATGAAAGTAATTTTCAAAATTAAGTTATTATGGAACTGTAACGTTCCAGGGACATCTTTAGCATAAGTCGCAAACATTTTCAAAATTTACCATCAAAAAATGTACTAAACGTTATCTAATTTTGTAGCGTTACTTTATACTAGAACCCCCCACCCCTGCCCGAACCTATTAACAACTGTAGTTTTTTGCTTGAACCCTCCTCCCAGATATTGTTAATATAGTTTATAGACGATCCCTGAACAACATCCCTTTTTTCGCCAGTAAATCATCATGTTTTACAATATTATCACGAGACCAAGATCTGTAGCTTAATATTTGGTCCGACCAAGCATGCAGATGATTTACTTCCCTTACAGGGCGCCGTTCATAAAGTACATCAATAATAATTACGGAATCTATTTTTTCCATTCACATACTAATTCATAATATGAGTATTCTGATATCAAGTCGAGAAACTCTTCAAACCATAAAAATTGTCCATTGGTCCTATCAGGACAAAACCCTACCGCCCTGCGGATTGTCTCGTCGGAACGAAGACCTTTCACATCCCTCAATGGCCGTAAAATATTACCTGACAAACAACACGAGACATTTATGGTGGCATATGTAGACTCCTGGTAGTCGTAAAGCCCGCAGCATTAGTTACAGGGCGGTCATCAAAAATGTAAGACCCATTGTCCTCGCAAACACGGAAGTTCGCTAGATCCGCTAGAACAGTGCATAGTGCAGTATAAACTCGCGAGGAGCGAAATTTTAATGGCTAGATATTTTCTAGTGGATGTAATGTATGTACTTGACATTAGCCACTTTACGCACTAACTCTCTCGAGGCAGATTGCTACACAACTTTTGAGGGAAATTAAATTTTTAATCTTATTTGGGATAATGGTTCATTTTTTGAAATTTCCAAAAAAAGTGAATATGTATTTATTTTAATTAGGAAATGTTCATAGATTCCGCTTGAACAAGAGTAACACAGTTCTGCGAGGGTGAGTTAAATTAATAATAGGAGGTGCGTCTTGCGGATTTTTTTTTCATTGAAAATTAATCTGGCCTCATTTAATCTTGTCTTTACTGACTGGATCATCATCATCATCATCTGACCTTGCCTTCACTTGCTGACTCTTCGGTGCTACCTGTTTATATTTTCCTTGACTTTATAAGGGTACTGTATGCGTACCGAAACGTTTTTAATGTTGTTTTAATTTTTTAATTTTCAATGTTCTTTTATTGCATTATGATAATAATAAAAATAAAAAAAAGAAAGAAGGAAAAAGTGAAAGGAAGGGGATGTGGTTGGTTGCCTTCTTATTTTTCTTTCCTCTTTTTTAGTTTTGTCTGAAATTTTTGTTTTTAATTTTTTTTCAGTTTACAATTGAGTTTAGAACATTATCATAATTTGATCTTGTCTTTGCTGGCCAGATCATCATCATCATTTGACAGTGCCTTCTGTAGCTGGGTCATTATTATCTGGGAATAATAATATTATAGTAATGGTCAAACTTGCATATCTCAGATAAAAAATTGTACATCAGTAGTCTAAGATGGATTTCAAAGCTGAAGACTAGTATTTTTGCGGAAATAAATAAATCTGTTTCCCCACAATAAATTCACAAATTTTGCCTAAATGGCCATTTTTGATCATAGAACCTAAAGTAAATACGAATCCTGAAGTTCTAGACTAGCTTTCAGTATTTTTTTTTAATTTATAAGAATAATATTGAAAATCAAATTCGTATATATCTATATATTAAAATCTTATTCAATATTTATTATCTACTTACATGTTTATTCCAAAAATAAGGTTAATCAAACTCTTCCACTAATCTCTAAATGTTGACAAATTTTCGTATTTCACAATAAAAAAGAAGGAAAAAAATATTACACTTAAACTTTAATCTGATTTTACAATTTTTGAAAAAAATTGCGTAGGAAAAATTAAAATCAAAGGACCAGTTGACTCAATTACGAAATAAAGTCTTCAAAAAGTATATCACTTTATCTAAAAATAATTGATTAAAGAAAAAAACAAATTTAGCCAATTTTTGTCTCCAAATAATAAGAGATATACACTACCGTCGGGAATTATGAGATCGATTGACGCAAGCACTTTTAAAAATCACTGCTGGCTTTGAACCACGACATAGATCCTGAAGTTTTATCTTTAATTCAAGCCAAAGAAACTTAAAAAATCTTTATCGGTTCCCAAAGTACGGTTAAAAACGTTCAATCATATCTGAGTTGAGTTTTAGTGAACGATCACGGTTCTCGGCCGGTCTGCTGTTCACCTCCTTTGTTGAGACAGGATCGAATAGGCCGATGCTTAATTGAGGCTCTCTTATACTTTTGATTGTGCTCATCAGTAATTTTTATTTCAAATTATTGTAAATTTTTTAAATTATTCATTGTTTTTTAAAAATTATTTACAATTATTTCAAT
>JAAAKG020043746.1:0-18819 GCA_010014905.2 Druon quercuslanigerum
AATTAAAGTAGTGTGATTTAAAAAGTTGAATTTTTATATTAAAAAGAAGAATTTTTCCACAAACAGATTAATTTTCTACTGAAAAAACGAAATTATAATAAAATTGGAAAAAACTTAATCACAAAGTTTAATTTTCAACTAAAAAAGAAGATTTTTTAAACAAAAAGATAAATTTACTAACAAATAAGACGAATTTAAAATAAAATTTCATAATTCTTAACACAAAATATAATTTTTTAACTAAAAAAGAAAATTTTGGAAACAAAAACATTAATATACTACTACAGAAATCGATGTTAAAAAAAAATTAAAGAAGTGTGATCGAAAAAGTTGAATTTTTATCTTAAAAAGAAGAATTTTTAATCTAAAAACTTGAATTTAAAAAAAAAAAAAATTTTCTTAACAAACAGATTAATTTTCTACTAAAAAAACGAAATTATAACAAAATTGAAAAAAACTCAATCAAAAAGTTGAATTTTTAACTAAACTAAAATGAATTTTTAAACAACAAAAACTGATTAAATGCGTGAATAACATTTTTTTGTATTTATCATTGTCAATTATTGTTATGAAATTTTTTAAATAAAAATATAAAAAAACTGAGTCAAAGTATTTGTTTTGGTCTAACGCATATTTTAAATTAAACTATAAAATTAATAATAATATAATATTTTCGTATTTCATAGTAACTATTATCTAAAAGCATTAGAAAAAACAAGTAAAATATTCTTAATAATTATTAAAAATTAATTTTTTAACATCATTATAATTTGTACATAATTTTTAATATTTTAAAGCAGGGATGTGAGGATTTGATTGATCCATTTTGCATGGAAGATCATCCCCTGAAAATAACTTTCGAGGACATAACTTCTGCTGCCTTTAAAGTGAAAACAGGAGTGATAAACACACCATGTGTAGTATGACATTTATTTATTATATTTTATAATTTAAGTTATACAACAAAAATAGTGCTTTAAGTACATTGAAATAAACTTTTTCCTGAAAATTATTAATTTTTTGGTATATTGAAATCAATTCGGGACTTTGTTCAATGAAACAATTATTATTATTGTTTAAACAATTATAAATTGTTACACAATTTAGAAATAAATTTAGAAAAAAGAGTAACCATTAAAATTTCAAATGTTTGAAAAAAATGGAAATATTTAGTCAAAATTGACCTTTTTCGTTTAAAATTTGTTGAGAATGAAAATTTAGTTTTAATGGGAAAAGAGTCATCCTTTTTTGTTAAAAATTCATCTTTCTTGGTTGAAAGTTAAATTCTTTGTTTCTAATTCAATTATTCTGTGGGAAATTAAATTATTATTGTTTGAGTATTCGACCATTCAAGTAAAAAATCTTTAGCTTTAACAGTTTCTACTTTTTGATTTCAATGACCGAGACCAATCTTTTCGAACTGAGGAAAAAACCGGAAATTGACTGGGAATTTAACGATAACAGTTTCTTTTACATTTTGAACTATTTTATCATGTCTAAATTTTAATTAATTTTTTTTTCTTTTTACGACCACCATCAAATTTTCCTATTACAATTTGAAAAAAGATAAAAATTTTCCTTCTCTTTTTTATTTCTTTCGTAATTTTTTTTTTATTATTATCAAATCAAAATTAAAAAACACTTATAAAAAATAATCATCAACGTTTGGGCACTCATACAGCATCCTTATCAAGGCTAAAAAATTTTGAGCAGGCAGGAACAGCAACGTAAACACGATGCTCTCACCCTGATCGAAGTTTCGTTGCTGTTCCTGTCTGCTCAAATTTTTCTGAGTGCCGAAACTTTAGTAATTATTTTTTACAAATATTTTCTTCTCATTTTTCTTTTCTACTTCTTATTTTTATAAGAAAAAAAGAATTTTTTCTTTTCTTCTTCACGAAAATTTTTCTTTATTTTTTCAAACTGGAATAGGAACATTTTATGGTATTTTTCCAAATTTGGACCTTGATTATTAAATAGAATCTGAAATTTATTTTAATCTCATTTAAATTTCTTCAATTTTAATAAATTGACCTTATGTGTAAAGTAATAAAAACACATAGATTTTTTCATAAAAAATCTTTGTGCAGCAATCGAAGCTTTCAGCCCTGACTGGTATGGATCTTTATTTGAAAAAGGACTTTTTGCAAACCACAGGAAGTTTTAAAGAACGTGGAGCTCGAAATGCCCTGTTGAAACTTTCCCAGGAACAAAAAGAAGCTGGAGTAATTTCTGCATCCCTGGGAAATCATGCATTGGGCCTGTGCTACCATGGATCTCTTTTAGGAATTCCAGTAACTGTAGTGATGCCTGTAGTGGCACCCATAATGAAAATTACTGCCTGTCGGCAATATGGAGCGACTATAATAGTTAAAGGTCTCGATATGAGAGAAGCAAAAAGAGTGGCTCTTCAAAACTCTAAAGAAAACGGACTAATTTATATCAACGGGTAAGAATAAAAATAAAAATAAAATTTAGACGAAAAAGAGCTACCTATTTCTATTTTCATCAGAAATTAGGACTTTTCAATTTTTATAAATTTCACAGCTCTTTAATAACTACATTATAGAATTTTCAGCCAAGAATATCATCAATCATTACTCATAAGTCATCACAAGACAGTCGTCACATATCTGTTATCACAGAATTATCACCTAAAAATAACTTATCTGGCATAAATTATCAATCATCACTTATCAGTTATCAGTCTTAAATAAATCTGCAGTGATTATTCATCAGTCATGCATCATTAGACATTCCGTATCAGTCATTCCCCTTCAGACCTGGCATTTTTTAATATAATCTTTGTCGGTATTCACTATCTAGGAACCCACCCAGCCACTCATTAACCCATTTATCGATCCACTTATTCATTTATCTACCCATGGAGATACTTACCCATCCACCCATTTACAAATTGATCGATTCAGTCATCAACTCACCCACTCATCCACCGACTCCCTCATCCGCCGACTCCCTCATCCGCCGAGAACCGTGTTCGTCGACTAAAACTTAACTCAGAAGTTGAAGTTGAAGTCGAGGTACAAAATTTTAGAAAATCTTATTTTATTTTTTATTTATTTATTTATTTTATTTTTTATTATTTCAAAACTTAAATTGGTTTATAGGTTTGAAGTGTTTAGTTAGTTTAGTTTAGATATAAGACGGGCTATAAAGCCTTGACAGAATTCTATAACTTATTTAGGTTCCATGAAATGGGACCCAAGGGTTTGATGCCTGAGCCTAGCTAACGCCGGGCCTGCACTCTGTCGAGAAGTTATACCCCATTTTGTGCATCTGATAGTTCAAGTAGTTATTGCCAGTGAGCAGCTGAACCACTGTCATTATGTTTTTCTTCAGAAAACCCAGGGTATCCCTGACTGTCCATTCTGTACGTATAGCCCAGGATGGACTTCGCCTGTCGGCAACCCTGGGTTTTCTTCCAGTATTATTAATGCTTTGTGCGGTTCCAGCTTTTGATAGCAAGACCGATGCAGCGAGACGCTAATCCCAGTACTGACTCCAGTCCTATGTATTCACTGTATTCACTTGCTACACCGATTCTTGCCAGCTGTTCCGCTTTCTCGTTGCCCTTTATCCCTGTGTGACTAGACACACATATGAGAGCCACTTTGTTTTTTTTCTGCAAGTTCGTTCAATGCCTATTTGCATTCCTAAACCAGTTCTGATGTTCTATCTGGTTTTTCTACTGCAGTTAGTGTCGCTTGGCTGTTCGAACAGATCGTAATTTGTCTTCCAGTAGCGTTCTCTTCTAATAGTGTTTCAGCACAGCGAAGGACGGCAAGAACCTAAGCCTGAAAGAAGCGGGTCCATCACTTTTCCTCCTCTTCGCACTAGGAAAAGCCCTGGTAAATTTAAAGCGTTTTGTTATTCTATCCTGCCTCATCTCAAGAATCGGCAGTGAGCTTATGTCACTCGCGAGCCCATCGCCACTGTGGGCACAGTCCTCATTGCTCCCGTCAAACCCCTCAACGCTAGCGTTTGTAGTCGTCGCAACCTGTTCTGCATCGTTTTAAGTTCTGCCCGTGGCCACCAGACCACGGCCCCCCTACACATCCTCCCTCCTACTCTCCTACACATCCAAAAAGTCATGACGAATTTTCTGCATTGGGTCTCCAGGTGCTTTGACCAGGTTAGTTTGCTATCTAGGACTTCTCCTAACAGGAGTGTCAACTTTCAGTATCTTGTAATTCCACGTAAAAATGACCATACTAATCTTTTCTGGATTTAACGAGAGCCCTGTGCTATCACACCAGAGCTCTACTATGTGCAGCGCCGACCTTGTAAGGCCCACCAACGTTTCCAGATGAGCCCCCCTGACTAGGAGTACAAAGTGATCCGCATATCCTTGAGTATAATAACCCTCTTTATTAAGCCTATGAAGGAGGCCATCCACCACATGAGGGAATACAGGGGGTACCCTGTGGACACGCCTGTGGTGCTACTCATTTAACGAGGCCTTCGCCCCATCTCGTTTTGAGTCTTCTTCGGCGTAGCATGCTACCTATCCAGCTTACTAGCCGATTTGTCACACCACACCTGAAAGTATCTCTACAGATGACCTCTGGAGAAGTATTGCTGAAGGCACCCTCTATATCCAAGAACGTACTCACAGCATACCCCTTTTATTCCAACTTCTGCTCCAATTTTGCCACAACAGCGTGAGGTGCCGTTTCTACCGAGCAGCGTGTCTGAAAAGCATGCTGCCCTCAGTGCAGCGGTGATGCCAAAAGTACCTCATCCCTGATATATCATTCGACTAGCCTCTCCAACGTCTTTAGAATGAAAGACGTTAGACTGATCAGTCTAAAATATTTTGCAGCAGTGTAGCCCTCCTTCCCCTTCAGTCTACAGCCTTTGAGGCGAAATTCCAATCAGCCCTCTTGAACTCTTGATCCCAGTCTTCCTAATCTACGTCGATTTAGATTCGCTGAAGATCGGAGACGTGGACTTCCAGGAGGTGGTTCAGCGTTGAGTCTTCGTCTTCGGCAAGCTCGACATTTTTTAGCCTTATTAGCTCGAGGCCAGCTTCCGGGGGTTTCGCTAGGATCTTGTGGAGCCTCACTGTTGCGGAATACCTTCAGATTTCTTACAGAAGCCCCTCCAGTCTACCTGCTTATACTTCCTTATATTTTTATTGTATTCACACTGGGCCATCGCATAGATGTCTAAGTCTGAAGGCAATTTGGTTCTATTTGCCCTATTGCACAACGCTCTTGTCTTTTTGCGAAATTCTCCAGGTGCGTATTCCACAATTCTGCTCAACCCTGTTCTCTTAGCAGTGTTGAATTAGAATCTCCACTTCTCTTGGAGGTTAGGATCCATCGGCATGGCCAGGGAAATAAGCCAAGGAAATTACAACCCATACTCTTTCTCTGCTTCCACCCTTGAGCCTCACCTTAATGATAGTGGGATCTCTAGAGCAGAGCTTAGGCATTAAAATCGCATCCATACCCTTGACAGCTATGCATGCCCTTGGCGTTTTTCTTCGAGCGGCCCCTTATAAATGGTGCCACACTAAGACAAGCCGTTAATCCATTCTTGTGTTGTCCTAAAATACGTTAATTATTTTTTATTATTTCACAACTTAAATTGGTTTGTAGGTTTGAAGTAAGCTGCTGTTTTTCTAAATTATTTAAGCTTTTTAATCAAAATATATGTTTAATGATTTTTTTACGAAACTGAGTATCGGATCAAAATATTATTTTAAAAATCATACATAATGTTTTAATGATTTAGCGATGTTTTTTTGATGCACCGATTTACATAGCGGGCCGTAAAATGAGTATTTAAATTCAATTTTTAAAATTATTTCTACATATGTTTTAATTGTTTAGCAATGTATTTTGACACGTTTTCTTTTACCATTAACATTTGTTTAAACATTCCATTCATTTTCATATTGAAAACTGAGAATCAGATCGTGCACTAAAATCTTCGAAAGATATCTGGCTCTTTAATATTACTAATAGTAATCGTATAATATATATGTTAGATGCATTCATTAAATACATTATTTCAGATTATAATGCAGCGAAACTTTTAGTGGTAAAAACTGTGCGTGCTGGCGCGCGCACATGGTAGTCCAGTACATTTAAATTAGTTTACAGTAACTGAAACTTCCTAACTACAACAGAATTTTTTTAAACATGTGACTAAAGTTTTATGCAGTTACTGTTGCCGAAATTTCTGTTACATTTTATGAAAATTTAGAAACGGTTTCTGTATAAAGCTTTAGTAGAATTACATTGAGAACTGAAATTCCTTCCAAAGAATTTTATTTAAAATAATTATCAACACTTATTTAATAGGCAAATTTAACTTTCTCAGATACGACCATCCGGATATAATGGCAGGCCAAGGAACCTTGGGCTTGGAAATCGTGGAACAAGTGCCGAATATTGAGGCAGTAGTTGTTCCTGTAGGAGGCGGTGGACTCATAGCTGGAGTGGCATTAGCCATTAAAACACTTCATCCCCATGTTTCTATAATTGTGAGTTAACATCATCGTTATTTTAAAGATATATATTCATTTAGTAACAACAACGAGAATAATGCAAAATTCAATTAAAATAAAAATAAATCAAGTTGGAACTTTTGTATACAGAAAACTTTCTCAAAACTGCCGCTCTCAATAGTTCCGTTATTCTTAATCTAAACTCGGGCTCCACCCCCACTCATGTGCATTCCCCTACTTGGCCAAAGTTCGGATCCGACATTCTTAATAATGCCGCGCGAAGGTCAGGGGCCGTACTTCAATTACGTAACGGATTATAGACCCTCTCTAAGAGCCTGATCCCCCTGTAACAAACCGTTTTCTGAATAGTTTCCTGAAATGATTTGCTAATAATTGCTAGCTATTTCTAGTAGAATGGCAGGGTGTCATTGAACTTCGTTCTCAAAAATTTATTGATTTTTCCTTGACTAATTTTTCATTTTCTTGATCATCAATGTTTAAATACTAGCATTTTAATCTTGTAATATTTTTAACATAGAATATTCTATAAACGGAATAACGCAGTATTTCAGATAAAAATGTTAACTAAAAAAACAAATTTCTAACACAGAAGTGTCATAGTTTATATTTCAATAAAAAAAAAAGAAAGGACCCTGCACAATTTACATTAAAATCCGGCCCGGTCATTTGGCTGAAATTGTAATATAATATAGCTTAAAGCTTCTTGATCAAAAAACCCTAATAGGTACAAGCGAATCTAATGTCCCGCTTGTAACTTGAAGATGAGATGCAGATTTTTCAATAAACTGTGATGAGCACAATCGTTGACAATATTATAAAAACTAGTAAGACCAATCCAGCTAATAAAGGCAACAAAGTGGCACTGTCCTGGTAATAATAGGAAATTATAATAATAATAGGCTGCCCTCGCAATGTAAATACTGTTCAAAACATTAAATGTGGAAGACAGTTCAGTCAATGTATACAAGACTGTAGATCAGTCCGATAATCAAAGAAAAATACAGTCCAGCTACTAAATGCAATGTAATGGGACTGCCCTGGCAATGTTAAGATTTTTCAAAATAATCAAGACAAAAGACATTCTGGACTACCAAAGATATTTTGTAGTCCAGATAATGAAGATAAGACTATAGGTCAGTCCGAACAACAAAGGCAAGAAATGTTATTAGTCCAGTCAGTTAAGACAAGATTATAAATCTGTCCAACTGACAGAGGCAAGACATGTATTAGTCCAGTCGGTTAAGACAAGACGATAAATCAGTCCAGTTTTAACCGACTGAACTAATAACATATCTTGCCTTTGTTGGTTTAACTGATTTATAGTCTTGTCTTAACCGACTGGACTAATAACATGTCTAGCCTTTGTTAGTTAGACTGACCTATAGTCTTATCATAATTATCTCGACCTCAAAATATCCTTGGGAGTTTAGAATGTCTTTTGCCTTGATTTTTTGGAAAAACCTTGATATTACCAGGACAGCGTCATGATTTCTCCTATTATTACCAGGACAGCGCTATTTTGTTGCCCTCATTAGCTGGAGTAATCTTACCAGTGTTTCTAGTATTGTCAGTGATTGTGATTCAAATGATGTCCGACTCCAAAAAGTGCTTTTCACGCACTGCAAGCTTATGATTTAATACACTGTCATTCCGTAAAATGGCTTTTTGCCCCAGCTTAATTATTGCTGGATTTTTTTACAAAGAGCATGTGAAATTTCTTTTCGTTATTGCCATAACCACTTACAACCAGGAGCTAAACATTTACGTTTTTTAATTATCTTTGTGAACCCTGCAATCTCAATTAACAATGCATGAGGCTAATCCAGACGCTAACGCAAAACGCCGCTACGCTAGCGTATGAGAAACCGAGCGTGTACAGGCCTTTACTCCTACCTGCGGCGCGTTGTCAATTTTCGGAAGGGATATATCCGGGGGCGTTATATCCGAGTTTGACTGTATTTCATTGACGCTGAAGTATTTTTTTCTAAGTTTAGATTCCAAAGAAACATTTTTAACCTTTAAATAAAATCGTATGCTTCATTAGCATATTTAAATAATAATTAATTGAAAAACACAAATTATACTGTCCTACTTGCTCATTTTTACCTCATGATTTTAAAGGGCGTGGAGTCTGAACGATGTCCTAGTTTCTATTTGGCTCGCGAAAATGGAAAACCAATATTCACATCCATTCACTCAACTTTGGCTGATGGTTTAGCAGTTCCTATGGTGGGATATAATGCATTTGCAACAGCTAATCCTTTAATCGACAAATTGGTGGTTGTTAAAGAAGAGTGGATAGCTCTAGCCATTCTCAGATTAGTCGAGAATGAAAAGTGCATTGTGGAGGGTGCTGGTGCTACAGGATTGGCTGCCATTCTTTCTGGACAACTTGATGAGCTGAAAGGAAAAAGGTTTTTATCAATATTAAATAATTGATAATCATTCATTGCTCATCACTAATTTAATCCTAAATATCAATAATAAGTTAACGCTAAATCATCATCAATCATTAGCAAATCAGTTAATTAATATTTACCTGTTCACCATTTATTTAATAGTGATAAATGGAGAGTTAAAAATAATCATTCAAAGTTATTGAGTTGCGGCAATGGATGATTGATAATAAATAATTGACAATGCAATCTAAATTTCTGAGATTTCAAAGTAAAACGTATCACATTTCAAAGTAAATAATTAATGTTTTAACCAAAAAGGATTTTCTGTGTATAGAGGTGAATTTTCAATTCAAAAAGATGAATTTTCAAAACAAAATAAATTTTTTTAAACCAGATAGTTGCATCAACCAAAAAAAATACAGCAAAAAGATGTTTTTTTATAAAGAAGATTCATTTTTTATTAAAAAAGACGAATTTTAATCAAATTGTATTAATTTTCTACAAAACTGCTAATTTTCAATCCGAAAATATAAGTGTTCAACAAAAAAGTTATTTAAAAAAAATAGTGTAACTTTTTACCAAACTTTCAAATCTAACAAAATACGTGAGTTTTTAACCATACATTTGAATTTTCAACTACGAAAGATCAACTTTAAATTTAAAATATTGTTTCCAACCAAAAATGGAATAGCTACATTTTTAGTAAAAACAAAATTCTCAATTAGTAAAAAGAAGTTCTAACAAAAGTTTGATTGTTGAACCAAAAGGCATGAATTCTCGAAAAAAAACATGTTATATTTGATTTAAAAAAGTTTTTAATTAAAATAAAATAAATCTATTAAATGCATCCAAATAATACGGATTTTTAGTAAAATATATCAATTTTCAAATAATGTCATAAATTTTCACAAAAAGTTTAATTTTTAACCAAAAAATTCAAATTTTATATAAGTAATCGAATTTTTAAACAAAGGAGCTCATAAACGTCAATCTTAAAAAAAAATGATTTTTGAACAAAACAGGTCAACTTTTAACCAAGTGGTTGAGTTTTTAACCAAAAACGATGACTATGAAAAAAAATAAGTGTATTTTCAATGAACTAATTAAGTTTTTAATCAGATAGTAGAATTTTTAACCAACAGAAATAAATTCTAAACCAAAAATATAATACTAGACTTTTCAACAAACAAAATTAACATCTAACCAAAAGTAGTTGGATTTTCTAATTGGGTTTTATTAATTCAATTTGCATCCAAATAAAAAACGAGAAAAACATGTATTTTATTGAAAACAGGGTAAAAGAGGAATTTCATGAAAAGGGGAAAGAAACGGAATAGAGGAAAGGCCATGAGTCCGAAATATGAAAGTGATTTTCAAACTTATTGTTGAACAGTACCGTTACAGGCGCATATTTCGAAAAATTCACAAACTTTATTAAGTTGTATCATCGTGAAACATACTTAATGTTATCTAAATTCCTAACGCTTCTTTCACCCCCCACCCCCCCTACAAACCCTCCTTATTGATTCAAACAGCAGTTGTTGCCACGCCGATTAATGGTATTACTACTTAAGTAGATACTTCTTTGTGGGTGGGACGTGAGTAGTTATTATTACTATCTAATCAGGCAGAATTTTAAAATTAAAGTTTTCCTAAAAATGACTCTTCGCTCCATTGGGAATCGAACCACGGAACTTCTGGCTGCCGATAGGATGCTTTTCCATTAAGCTATTAGAGAGATCAAAAGAAGAATCTTTTTTCAGAAATACACACTATTTTAATCGAGGTTTTACATTTATGATACGAGTAAAAATATAAATCAACACTATCGATCAAGTTAACTATTTTACAAAAACTTAACGTTAATTAAGACCATATGGAAAATAAATTTAATAAAATTTTTTAATAAATTTTTTTCTGAAAAAAGATCTACTCTTTGTCCACTACTTGATTTCTATTTTCATGGATGGTGGAATGATATCTACATTGATTGATAGTAACAATCTCTGATGATAATACAGATACCTTCTAATTAGGTACACCAATTTTAATTTGCCAGTTCTATCTGGGTATGATAATCGACTATCAATCGTTCGTTGAACTTACCAGTATCGTTAGTCATATCTACCATCATATTTTTAAGTACTACTATTTTATTTTTGCTAAAGGGACTAATCAAAATGGAGTACCACACAGTGGCGTAGCTAGGGGGGGCGAAGGGGGTCGACGCTCCGGGCGCAACTGCCTAGGGGCGGCAAAACGATTTCAGCTAATTATAAAATGTTGTAAAAAATAATTCAAGTGTTTTACTTTTTGAATATCATATTCTTCAAAATATCCACTAATTTTACATTATTATAACCCTTTTTAATTATTATTTATATTGTAAATTGAAATTTCTTGAGACCATAGATATTTTAGTTTAACAAAGCAATATGTATCTTATTACAAAAACGTAAAAGAACCTCAAAACTTGACTTTTCTTGTTTTCATTGCTGCAAAATCGTTTATGATATCCTCATAATCTAAAGTTGCAGCAGTTTCACTTTCTACTTTTTTATTTTTAATTTACTGAATGATCTTTCTCAGGATGCAACAGAAACAGGCATAGTCAGTAGTATCTTTAACGCCGTCGCTAAAGTCTTGTAGGCTTCTAGTCCCATTGAAGAAATGTACAATAAAAGTTGTTATGGTACTAATTCAAATTGTTCTCCATTTTTCTTTGCTCTTTTCAATAAAAGCATGACGTCTTCAATATCACTGTATAATTCTTCGCTATCCAAATCATCAATCAACATATTTTTGTATGAGGCAACAGGAAGCTCCATTATTGACCCGAATTCACACAGAAAACCAAATCGATCTCCAGTTCTTTCAAATTTGCAAAATGTGTAGATATTTCCATCGAAAGTCGATCCAATATTTCGATTAAAGAGCGTTGCATTTCTTCTTCTTCATTCAGTCCAACGTCATCACATTTTTCTCCTGGCATTTTTCGCTTTTTCAGAATTCTCTTCATGGTACTGACACCCAAATCGTTACATTTTTCTCTTGCTTTGGAAATAACACGGTCGCAAAAATCAGTTCTCCATTAATCAAGTTTGTCAGTCAATGTTTGCAAATGTAACAATGCAGAAGTGAAACTTATTCCCTTTTCCTGCAATCGTTTTTGAACTTTATCAAAAGATGAGAGGATTTCCATCCAGAAAAATAGGAGATTAACGAAATTAAACGTTTCAATAGCGTTGATAACCAATGCTGCATCTTGTGTTGTTTCGATATTTTCACTGCTCGTGTCTCTTAATTTTTCCAGTGCAGAAATAACTTCGTCCAATTGTGTTGATTCTAGTTTTACAGCTTCAGCTTCTGAACTCCATCGAGTCTCACAATGTCTTTTGACGGATATTTTTACAAATGACTTGAGAACATCCCATCTATGAACAATGAGCAGGACTGTTCTCATGATCTTGGACATGAGGATTCAATTAACGCCATGACGAAAAACCCGAATCATCGTTGAAACTATTCTTGAAGTTTTTATTCGGAAACAAGGTGCAACAAAAACAAAACAAATACTTTTTGCTTGGAGAAAAACACATCCATGTCCGTGGAATTTTTTCACCATTCACCAAAGTTTCCTTGAACCAATTTTTATTCAAAGAACGTCCAGTATCATCACGTGGGAAATTCGCATCGACATTTTGAAGTTCGTTTGAGCCTCGCTTAACCATTAAATCACGAAAAGACTGAGTGATTTCATTCGGCCAAACTCCTATATCGTGGGAAAAAATACAATCCGCACCACTGCTGTCATGACTTTTTTCATTTTCTTCAATGTTGGGTAGAGGAACATTACTCTCACAACTGGAATCAATTATGTCTGATATCTGCTCATTCAATTTTTCATTTTCATCACAAAGTTGGACAATGTTCTCTGTGTTATCGATTTCAGATTCGTTTTCTGAAATAGAGACTTCATCTAAACTTTCAGAATTTTCCGCAATTTTCTCACCTCGAATGAATGCTTCCATGAAATTCTTAGATTTAGTTTCACTCTCTAGTTTTTTCTTTTTCATTTTCCGAAATCGTGCACCACTGGATTTGTTTCGTTTCATTTTGTTTTATTAATGTCCTAACGTCACTAATGGTAAGATACAATCATATCGATTGAGCTGGCATGGTTCGAAACCGCGCGAAGTTTAAATCGAGTACAAGTATATTATATTCTAAAGCTAATATTGGGTATTGGAATGAAAATTCGTCACATCTTTGAAATCTTTAAAATTTAAAATCGACATGTAATAATTAAAATCACTTATTGATGAAAAGGGGTGGGGGGCGTCAAATTTTCCTCAGCCCCAGGCGGAAAATTTCCTAGCTACGCCACTGGTACCACAACCGGCTTCCTAAACCAAATGGGATCCCAAAATGGATCTCATTCATGTTTCCACGTGAGAAAAGCATTATGAATGATTTTATTAACCATTTTTAAATGATTTCATGAGGAACACGAGAAAAGCACCTGCAACAATTTTATTATGTTTCAAATGAACGAAATTTTTATTGGATTTTATTTTTAACTTAAATTTGTTCTAAAATATTGGTTTATTTATTTTTAAAAACTAATGTAGTGATAATAAAATGTCTCACCTAACAAAAAGAGAGATCCGGTCGAAGTCTGGTATCGCAGTCCCACAGCAGAGTTGTAACTGAACAAATCCATCGCGAAATTCCTAACCTACAAATTGGAAATTTACTGCTTTCAACATGGTAATATTACACAAACCTTGCCATAGAAAACCATACAGTGTATAAGAATATCGAGTGGTAAAGACTTACCAATTTATTTCGCAAGCCACGTGCAGAAAAATTGCCGAGTTCGAAAATGTTAAGAGTGAAAACCAGTAAAGAGATGCATTATATCAGTAGATTCTTCAGTCTCTTCTTCCCTCGATTCATTATTATTACCCATTTTCAAATTCTCTAACAATGTGGCACAGTTCAAAGCGTATTTAATTAGTAATTATTATTAGAAGCATGACATTCCTAAAGTTGAATGAGGTGGATTGCAATTGATAACTATCGAGTTGCCCAGGCGCGCACATACCGCGTTTGCGCAGTACGCTTTTTGAACGAATAATAAAAATTTGGTGGGCACTTTGAAATGTAGAATGATTATTTCAATATATTTTTTCAACTAAAGTTAGGATCATTATGAAATAGTTCAGATATTAGCGCAGATTTTATAATATCAAGCACCAGTAGAGAACAATTTGTCTATAAGAGGAGAAGAGCTGCAACTTTTAAATTTTTTAGTAAATCTATCATAAACGTAAAGTCGATTTAAAAGTATCACAGTACAAGAACCTTGAAGAATTTTTTACTACCTCAGTGATATTTCTTTTCAGAGTAGTTCTGCCACTTTGTGGTGGCAATATTGACACAACTATACTGGGAAGATGTTTGGAGAGAGGTCTTGCAGCAGATGGACGTCTTGTCAAGTTTTGTGTGCAAGTATCCGACAGACCAGGAGGAATTGGAGAGTTGTGTACTCTTTTGGCCAGTATTGGTGTCTCCATAAAAGATATCATACATGAACGAGCTTGGATTATGTCCGATATTTTTAGCGTTGATGTTAAAATTGTTTGTGAAACCAGAGACAAAGAACATGCTCAGCAGCTCAAGGAGGTTCTACATAAACATTACAGAAAGATCATTTTTGGAGTGGAAAATTCTGCTTCTATTCCTATTTCACCGTAATGTGATACATTTTTTATTTATGTATGACTGATATTATATTATGTGATAATTTTATTTTTATTTTGTACAAAATTATACTGTGATTATACAAGGTGGTACGGTGATATTCTCTAGATTGTAATATATTGAGATTAAATTAGTGAAGCCTGAAATTGTTTTTAAGGATTTTATTTACACTTAATTTTGAAAATTAAATTTTCAGATGCAAATTATCTATAAATCCTTTTCTAAAAAATAGGTTAGCGACAAAAATGTCGAAAGGATTGTTGTCCTAAGTTCCCTAGTTCGCTGACATCCTCTCCCCTTTTTTTCCTAATCTAACTCTTTGCTTTCTCCATAACAACCTTAACAAGAAGTTGTTACGGAAAGCATTCCGCTTCTTCTACTTTCCATTCTCACTTATTATTTTCCCTTTCCTGCACACTTTCATTTCATTTCTATCTTACTATAAATTGCCCAAAATTAAGTTAAAAAATGTCTATAAGTTCACTTAACATTATTCAAAATCACTAAAAGTGTCTTAATCTCTTATAAAATCGAGAGTAAATCCTTACAATTTTTGAATTGCTTTTAAATCTTTTAAAAAGTAACCTAGTAATCCCTAAAATCACTTGAGTTCTTAAAAATCATTAAAGTCCTCCGAATTTTTTTGAACTCTTAAAACTTTTTGAAATTACAAGATTTGACGAGAGTTTTAGTGATTTTAAAGAATGTCACGCGAGTTGTTGAAAAGTTATTTTATAAGATTTTAAGAGATTTGAAGGGATTAAAAAAAGTAAGAGATTTTAATTAATTTTAGTCAATTTAGAAATATTTTACATTATTTCAAAAAAGTTTAACGCAGTTCAAAAAAATTCGGAGGACTCTAAGATTTTTCAAGAAATCTTGAAGTATTTTTAAGAATTCAAGTTATTTTAAGGATTAAGTAGCGACTTGGCGGGATTTTAAAGTTTCTTTTTAAAGGATTTCAAAATAATTCAAAAATAATTTAAAAAGTGTGAGGATTAAAAAAATATTTTATAAGATTTTAAGACAGTTTTAGTGATTTCAATGAATATCAAGCCAGTCACTGAAAAGTAATTTAAAAAGATTTTAATGTATTCAAAAAAATTCGAAGATTTCAAGGACTTTCAAGAGATTTGAAGAAGTTTAAAAAATGTGTGGGACTTTACGAGATTTTAATTACCTTTTGGTCAATTTTGAAATATTTTAAATAATTTTTAAGAATTTGAAGAGTTAAAGAAGTTCGGAGAACTTTAAGAATTTTTAAGAACTCAAGTGATTTTAAGGAACCTAAGAAAATTTAAATGATTTTAAGAAAATTTAAATAATCCTAGTCAATTTTGGAATAGTTTAAATCATTTAAAAAAAATTTAAGAGAGTTCAAAAAAATTCGGAGGAGTTAAAGAAATAGCTTTTCTATCTTAAAATAAAAACCATGTCACGATTTTTCACATACTTTCGTCTACAAAAATTAAATTCAGTGTAAACTCCTATGCCTAAAAGAAAAATAAATTTCGATACTAGTTCGTTCTTAGGCTATATATAATTTCATATTTTTTGCGTTTGTAATTAAAAACAATATTTCCCAAAGTATTTTTAATGTTAAATTATTATTAATAAATAATCATATCATGTAATATTGATATAATTATTCACTTTAATCAAGATAATAAATAATAATATCAACATTTAAATAGAAATCACAAAACTTCTATTTGAACTGCCCGCCAAAAAGTAAACCGAATTTTAGTATAAAACTCGAGCAATTTATATTTTTATAATAAATTTTGCTTTGGAAAATATAAGAAGCTTTCTTGATTAGCGTAGTGCAGAAAAAAATTCGATAAAAGTGTTTTTTATTACATAAAAATTGAATTTTTACGTTTTTCCCATGCATTTGAATGAATCTCGCTCAATGAACAATCAGCGCCACCGTGGCTGCGGTCAACTCTCATGACATTTCTAAACATAGAGATATTACAGATAGAGTAGACATGCTATAGGCGCGCATACAAGTGGGAGAGTCCGGCCTCTAGAAGGAGCGAGAGAATGATTTATGTATGACTGTCTCTGTCTACTGGCACATGCGCGTTGATTATATTTCGTGTCAGAACATGAGGACATGAATCGAAGCCGAATCGGATCTTTCCTGCCATATTTTTGTTAAACGTAATCTGATGCAATCAAAACATTTAAAACAAATATAAATTTCTTACGTAATAGTCAACCAATGTAGGTTAAGCTTATCTACAAATCATTAGGTTAAGCCCTTCAGCCTATAAGTTTTTCAAGCACTTCAGAAAAGCATACTACAGCAATCAAAAAAACATTTTTGTTTACTTCTTGTTTCTTATATTTCTTCTACAAACTAACTGCTACTTTTATCTCCAGGTATTGGCTCATTTTTGCAGAGAACACAGTAGATAGGTATATTTAACAACAAATGTTTAGTAATATTTGTTACCACATTACTCACATTGGGAAAATTTAATATTTATTTACAGACCTACAGGTTAGGTACGCATTTGGCCGTTGCCCGTTGAATCAGAGTCACGCATGCGCAGTACGCAACGAAAGAGAGAGAGATAGAAATACGTAAATGATTCTCTTTTCAGTCGCAAGACGCTACCACCTATAGGCATGCCTACTCTATCTGTAATATATCTTTGGTTCTAAAGCATAGGCTGCAGCCCCTGGAACTCTTGAGTTGAAAATATCCGATATGCTGACGGCAACCGTGTGGCGGCGCCACCTACTCAATTGGTCTATGCTCGCAACAAATTTATGGCAAAAAACGAATTTTGAGTTTAAAAACACTTTAAAAGTAATTTAATGCGAGTGTTAAAGAATCTACACGTATTTTAAGTGATCTTTGCGACATATGTTTGCTTCAAAATATAAAAATTTGCATCTGTTTACAGATGCTCCAAAATATTGGACAGGTGAAGTTAAAATGGTTTAAATGTAAATCGGGATATAAAAGCATTCGGGAGCAGAATAAACATAGAAAAATTCAATTTTTCAAAATGCCGAATGATGAAAAGATGGAGTTTTTTGTTTGTACTTCAACCCAGACAATATCATCCGAGAAAAGGTTTTTAGGGGACCTGATAGAAGTGTTGTGACAACGGTAAGTGATATATTTTATTATAAAAAAAAATTATACCTTAATATACTTTTAATTTTAAAGTTTAAAAAAATGAACTATGATTGCATTTTAAACAAATTTAAATAATTTTAATGAATTAATTAAAAAGTTTACTTTTATACATAACCAATTTCATAAAATTTAACTTAAGACTAGTTTTGGAAAAAATCTTGAAGTGAACTTTTTGAAATAAATATTTCATAATTTTCATTGTTTATTTAACAATAGTTTTTAGGGTTTAATATTTTTCTCTTAACTTTAGTTAAAAGTTGCAACTGTTATTTAATCCTCATTGAAAATATTTTATTTAGAGCTTATGACATCGTTATTTTTGTAAACAATAAGTTTTCATAAATAACATTTTTTAAATAAAGACTTACTAATGAGATTTATCGAGAATATTTTAAAGAATACAAAAAGCCCCACAGTATTAAAATTAAATTTAATACACTGTAAATAAATAATAATTTATTCTAGTTAGTTGAAATGTTTTTGGGATTTACGCCTAAAACAAGTGAATTTTAGGATTTTAGCAAAATATTTTTAATTAAAAAGATTAAAACAGTCTTCAAGATAATTATCTTTCACCCAGAAATACAAAAAAATTATTTTTATTTAACAAAAACTTTTTTTTAAGGTTTTCGCTTTGCAATATTTGAATTATCGGCCAATTGCATAGGTGGCGCCGCCACACGGCTTCCGTCATCTCTCATGACAAATATTTTCTACAGGCCTCCAGAAAAGTGGCATAGGGGCTTTTCCTATGTAATCAATGCTTTACAATCCCCCAAGTGGTAAGGCCTTTTAGATTTCGACGTTATTGACCGAGTGTGACGTAATGTTAGAATACCCAATTAGAATACTTAATCCACGGGGGTGAAGCTGGCATAGGAACTTCCGGTAACAAATCTAACTTCCGTGCCAGGCCGATCTAGGCAAAGATATTATAAGCCTAGATACGGCACGGGGTATAGTTCGAGGAACTAATTGTAGACGGCGCTCCCGGCGAA
>JAAAKG020043757.1:0-43327 GCA_010014905.2 Druon quercuslanigerum
AAAAATAATATTTTTGAATTTAATAATTGCCGAACAATAAAATTGTTGAACAATGGAATTACCAAATTGGAAAATTCCCGAATAATAGAATTCTTGAACATTCAAATTCCGAATAATTAAATTGAAAAAATAAATTATTTGATTTGAGTGGGATGCAGAATGCAGTTTAATAACCTAATAATAATATTCCTGACTGTATTCTTATTCGAAAACGTTAATTAAATTTCATTTCACAGAAAAATCTATTACTACTTGTTAATCTATACTGATTTGATTCTGTTGATTAACAAACTCAAGAGTGTTGAACAATTGTAAAATTCTTAATATATTTTTATGCAATATAATAAAAAAATGGTTTTTTGCACAGATTTTCCACGAGATTCCGACGAGTTCGATGATGCTAACAAATTACGATCCATTTTACTCGCCACTGCTATCTCGACTTGATGCAGTGTTTTCTCGATTGGGTCACATGACAGAGGGATGTCGAGAATTTGCAGTCTGCGCCATGTATAGAAGTCCAGCTCGATATGCTCCTTACTCAAATCTAGTCTCTGCTCAATTATCAAGGGAATTGAATGAGCTTCGAAAACCCAGCTCAGATAATCCCGATGTTCTCCGATTCTTCCGATACATGAAAGCTGCAAAAGATGGTCAAGATGGTGTCAGATGTGAAGAAATTTATGCTAATTGTGAAGTTGCTCGTGATGATAGCTTGAGACAAAATCAAGCAATGCTCGCAACTTATCAGGATATCGATAAGTTAGTGCATGCAAGAAAACTTTAAACTGTTTTTTAATTTTATAAGTGGAATTAAAAAATATTGACAATTGGCCAGACTTTTTAAAGAGGGCGAAAGAGTGTTAATTTGACTCTATCAGAGAACAAAATTAAGAGAATTTTCGACCTGATGAAGAAACTTTTTGCGAGACATACTGTGAAACATTTTACGAGGACGAAAATAACGACTGGGCATAGTGTAGAAGAGAAAAGAGAGTTTTTAACCGAAGTGTTCCGTACAAAGTGAAACTCCAATGTTAATAACTAATTATTGTGAATATTTAGATTTACGGTTCATCAAATCATGAAAAGCGATCTTATTTATGAACTCATTTTTCTGATGTTATTTATATAATTTAGTGTAAGGTGTAGAGCACCTTAATACTTCGTAAACTAGATTAAGATCCTCAAAGAGTGCGCTGCATGCTGAAGATTGATTTATAATTGATAGAGTCTAGAATAATTATTTATTGCTTAACTTTAAACGAAGACATTAAAAATATATTTCTAGTGTAAATTTCTAATGTGTGTCTGAAGCTCACCTTTCGTATACTAATTTATTTTTGTTTAGAAATGGGTGAAGCGCTTTTGTATACATTTTATTTATTTGTGTGTTATGGTTTACTGTATGATTCTATGTGTACATTGTAGGTTTTGATAACCCTCCTCTTTTATGAATTTAGCAATGGTTTACATAATTGTGATTAGATCATTAAAGATCTACATAACTGATACTGATAATGATCATTTGTGATGTTCCGCAAGGAAAATATCAACTTTGTTGGGATGGCTAACGTGTAGACGCGAATAGCCGGATAAATTTTCTCTATTTGGAGCCTAGGACGAACCCTCTACTTTCAAAACGAGTCGCTAGGGCATTTTTGATGTTGAAACTCCGAAATCCAGCTTTTCTAGAAAAATTCATTGGAAATTGACGGGTGCCATAAGCGCACCAACAACCTATTTTATTCCAACGTAAAGTTTACCCATTTCCGGCCAATTCCAGGCAATAAGTATAATGTCAGTAAAAATCAATGCTTTTGACCTACGTTTATAAAAAAAAAGACAAATGTCACTACACCACGATCAAAAAAATTGATCCTTTCATTGCAGAACGTCTCATTTGATCAAAAATGGCAATTATAAAAAGGTAGAATTAGACTTAGGATGCTGAGTGTGCTTTCTGTGCATTTGCGGTAATGTTACTATATGTATATTAGAATTGCAATTATTTGCAACCATTGAAGTACATAGCATAAATATGAAGTCAATAAATATTAGTGCTTTCTGATCGTAGTGAATCATTTTGATTAGAAGGAAGTTGGCAGAAAATGAAGAACTGCATTAATTATAAACCAGAAGTCTTTCGTGTGGGGTTTCCCAGATTTTATCATTCGGAAGAAAAGCTTTCTCTTCAACATAAATGTTATGTAACTCCAGTGAGTAAACGATCGAAGAAATGGGTTTCACCATATTGAGTTGGGATGCTTTATGAAATTAAATCAGTCTTCATAATTGTTTTTTATTTTTTGAACGATTGATGCCTAATACCTGGAAAAGATTTCTGACAATTGCATTACTCCTGGAACGCTAAAAGGTGTTTTGCGCAATATCATAGAGTCTCTCAGCATCAAACTTTTATTGGAGTGACACTCAATTAAGATGCCTTCATATTACATATTCGAAACATGTTTATGAAATAATATGATGAAGACAAAGATACATGAGAAGGCAAAGAGAAAATCGAATTAGCGGTACGATGACGCACGTTGGAGTTGAAAGACGAACCAAAGGAAAGTCCGGGATGACTCAAATGCCTCTTATTGGTATCCTTGGTTGGTACTACTCACTTCACCGGTTAAATTCTGCCTAGTTCCGGTCCTGTTTCATAGGAACACTTTCACTCTTCATTTTTTTATTTTATTCCCTCCTGTGCTACCCACGCGACTCTTTCTTCTTGCAATCTTACTGTGCCGGACTGATATAAATCCCACGGGCCAGAATGTTCCCTCGACAAATGTCAGGTTGCATTTGAACCATCTTGGTGTCATTTCGAATTCGAAAACTTCAAGCCTGAAAGTATTTTTTTTTTTGAAATAAACACTGCAGTTGTTTCATTTGTGATTGGTAAGGTTTCTGTTTTTCGTATTTGTGACAATCTGTGCTTGTGAACTTTGAGCGGGGAAAATAATGTTAAAATAGAAATATGTGTGTTTTTATTTCGAGCATGGTTTAAACATGGTTAATATTATGTGAGTTTTAATTGCAGTCAAAGTGTATCAGAAAATAAGTAGGGATCTTGTGATCAAAATTGAATTATTTTTGACAAGTCGATGAAGTAAGTGTTTCTTCTTAAACTAGGGAAAGAATCACAACTGTGAATAAGCAGTAAAGGTAATTTTTTTATAGACTGACCCCATAAACTTGAAAACCTCTGTTGTTTTTCGAATTCATTAATATTTTTGACGATTTATGTTTTATAAAACCTAATATTCTTTAATTATGGTGCTAGAATTTTATATTTCCCCCCACTTCATAATAAAAAAAAATTGATATAGAAGCTAAGAAATTGAATATATTTTATTTTTGTAAAAAATAAAAATAATATATACTCCTTAAAGAAATATATAAATACAAATTGTTACATATTATTATCTTTAGTGAAAAGTTATATTTAAAAAATTAAACATGAAAAGGGGAATTGTAGATTCTATTAATTTATATTTATCTCTTGAAATATTGTCCTTGTGCAAAAAAGTGAAATTCGTAATTGCATTAAATATTAATCTTTAAAATAAAAGTTAAAAAGTGTTTATATTATTACAAATAAAATGAGAAATTAATGGAGGAAGTCATAATAGTTGAATGGATCAGCCACAACATACTTCAAGTAAATTAATGAAAGCCTTGTGCCGCATAAAGAAATTACATTAAAAATATTACTAAATTTTGTTCTAATCAGCAGATTATCAGAACTTTATCAGCACTTTACCTAAAATTCTTATGAGTTCTTTTTATTTAATACATATAATCAAGTAGCCTAAAATGTCTTATTCATATGCAAATCAATAGTTTTTGATCAAGGGGCACTAAGTGTTGGGAATGAGTGATTATGAGTAACTTAAGAAAAAAAATGTTTACCGTCCACATGTCGACTTTTGGTACATTCGTACTGTCAAACTCTATAAATTCTAGTTTTACTGGACTTCTAGGCTCGTCTTTATACTTTTGAAAAACGTTTAACATAATAAATACAACAGTAGCTTATGTTTACTGTTTACAATTGTAATATATAGCAGCCAATTTCCGGAATTCCGCCTAACCAATCAGATTTTCCTGCAAAAATTCAAAATATATACTTTTTCAACTGTAAAAAAAATTCAAACTAATTTGAAAAAAAATCTTTCGAAATTTCATTCATTTTTTGGTATTATTTTAATTTAACCGTAAAATAATATAAATTATGCAACAACCCCACGTGAATTTTTGCTATAACGTTCTGAAACATTCAAAAGCACATCGCCCTAATAGGATTTGTTTCGTAGTCATATTTTAACAGTAGAAATATCCTAAAGTTACATTTTTATATCCATTAAATATAAAAACTCTTGTTATGAAATTATTTTTATGATATTCACTGTTTTCCTCTGTGTTCATCAACCGAACATTTTGAAGATGTATCACCATTTTATTTATTTTTTTAAGTACATTTTTAATTGTGTTTTTCATTTTTTACCACTCTCTCAATTCGACTTACACAGGGTAAAAATAATGTCAACCCGACATGATGACCGTCGCATAATATTTTCTCGAAACTGGCGGTTTCTTTTTAATTAAACTTTTTGTTGTCGATTAAACATGATGATAACTCTGTAGCAGAATTTAATTATATATTTATTTTCGATTTTGATCTTAAACAATGTTTTTCCTTCTGCAAAATTATCATTTTGTCAGTGACACCCTTTTTTGCCTTGCAACACTTCAAATATAGTCAAAATAAATTTCCTACAGATTGAATAAAACCTTTTGCTGTTTATAATTACATAAATTTTGGCCTGACATTTAAAACATCATACTACATTATTATTGAATATGATATGCTTTTAATAAAAACAATATCTAACGGCATATGAATAATATGGTTTCATTTATTAACCTTATTAGCTTCCTTTGCGTCTACCAAATAACGGCTTTTGTGCTTGTAGAACTTTAAAAAACTGCATTTCATGAATCTTGGAATTACATTATCTAACTTTTTTCTGACGAGGCAGGGGTCATTAGAATTAGGGTGCCAATAATTAGAGATCTTTACTTTTTCTATCAATTTTCATTGGCGAAAACTCCTGCCATTAAATTGATAAATAGATTATAAGCATGGATGTTTTTTTTTCAATTGAATCTTGCATGCTTCCCTAAAATATCCACAAAAATTACACCGATATGCTTGTTGTATAACCTTGCTCTAACAAAATCATAAAATGTCGCCAGCTAAAGACTTTCTTCAGAAGCCCCGATAAATTCTTTGCACCATAAGAATTAAATTAAATAATATATTTTATAACTGATTTTGACACTATGCTGCTTAAGTTGTACATTTTTGTACGAAAAATGATGGTAGGATTAAAATAATATCGGTAAAATTCAATAAATTTTCGCATTTAATTTACATTCCAGAGAAAAATTGTATTTCTTTGCGATGGAAGAAAAATAGGATAATTTACAAATATTCTTGTATAATACTATAATTATAGCAACAGTGTCAGGCTTTAATAAATAGTCCTATGATTTTGTATCATGAATTCTTTAGGTGAATTGAAATTATTGAAATTATTCAACTAGGATGATATAAATGTAATATGTAAGAGCAGAAGCGTATCTGAAAAGGTATTCTCCTGGAGTTACATGACCTAGAAAGTTATAATATTAAAACATAATTCTTCTACTTAAGATTTAAAAATCGCGTAAAGGATGTGTAAAATTAAGTATAGTATAAAAATGATGCATGTCTTATCTTTTCTTAAACCAAAAGTAGATCAATTATTATTTTTTAAGAATTTCTAAATTGAAAAATTGAAAAAAATCTGAATTAAGCAAAAATTTAATTAATCTTGAATATTAATAGATTTGAAATATTTTTGTAAATTGAATTACTTTTCTATTTATTTCAATAATAATTAGTTCAGTTATTCTAAAAATAAGGATACTAAATATAAAAATTGTAATCACTTCATATTCACTTTCATAAATTTGTTACCGAAAAACGCGTATCTTTCTGAAGAAAAAAAAATAATAATGAACAAAATATCAGCCTCGTAATCTGCAACTTAAAATACGTCAGTATGCGTCGAAAGTGAATAGAATTGGTTATGAACGTGATTTTGACAGATTTTTAATTTTTTGGGAGTATTTTTGGACTAGAAAGGATATATTCGGGGAGGTCTAAGCCAACTAATCTAAAATTTAGAGATTTTATCAAATTAAAAAATTACCAAATTTACAGCAAGTAAGTAATTTAAGTAAGAAAATTATTTTTGAATCTAAACACGGACGCTAGCATAAGTTGTATATTTTTAGTCAGTAAATTCTTGAAAAGACATTTTAAATCAGATATGCATTAGAGGTTCTCCATTTTATTTTTGTGTTTTTTCAGTGATTTTTGGTTGTTTTTAATTTCTGAACTGGTTAAAAGTAAATGTATTAAGTATTTGGTAATTAGGACACGCTGTTCAAATTATTACAGAGAAACCTGAATAATAAAATAAAATAATTTTTTTCCCTAAACATGAGTTTAAAAAATGTCATTGAATGATGAACAATGATGCTGATGTAAAAGGGAATAATTTTGTATTCATAACAATTTAATTATGAATTTTCAAGATATTGCTATTATAAGAATAACAAAAATTTAATAAGGAATGCAAAACTTGAATTAGGGACCTCTTAAGTCATATCCGAATAACTTTTTTCCACATATAAAATGAACCACTCTAAATTGTTAACGGAATCCTTAAATTTAATAAAAACAATACAGTCTTATTTATATTTAAACAGACTGTATCTAATAAATGAAGATATGCAAATAATATAGTAAATTAAATTTGAAGTAGATCATGTGTTGTAAAGTAGATTAAGCGTCGCTTACTTAGCAATGAAAGGTATCATTTCGAGGCGCTAATTCATGTAATTAGGAGCTTTTGCAATACAATCCTAGAGCACGTGAGTCAACGTGAGTCGAAAGACTATTTTGAATGATATCATACATAGTGGGATCGTATGTGGAAAATATGCGCGCGCGTTAGGAATGCGAGTCATTGGACCCAGTTTGTCTTTGGGTGAATTTGATTGGTTGGCCTTATAACGGAACTTTGTAACCATAAGCGCGCCGGTTCCGCTGACAGTCAGCCTGCTAAACGTCTGCCGCGGTTTGTGATCAACGTTTCGAAGTTTTTCTATCTTCAAGTAAAAGTACATCAACTAGAATATGAGGCTTTTCACGTTTTGGTAAGAATCCACTTAAACTTTTATTTTTAAAAACTTTGAATCTGCATTCATATTTTTTATATTTTGATCAACTTCTGCACATAATATCAATCGAGTGTTTAAATATTTTTTATCGAACTTATAATTTTTTTCAATGAAATAAACATTTTGTTAACTAATTTTTTTATTGGTAATGAAATCACATCGGGACGTATACAAAACGACAAATGATTGCAAAGGCTTATTATAGGACCTTGATAAATTTGGTTTTATGATTGAGTGTTGATATATTGAATTACTTCTTTATTGAAGAGATTCTTCTTTCATTCGGTGGTAAAAAGTCCTTGAAGTATAATTCAGGGTCGATAATTCTGTTTCAGATCTAACGTCGAGAAAGCAGAATGCGACTAGCACAACAACTGCTAACATGGACTTTTACTCTGTCGGTAATCCTGATCTTGGTAGATGGTCAAGCTGGTAGCAGAGTCACTTTCCAGGATGATACTTCCAAAGAAAGTTCTGCAGCAAGTGGTTAGTGTCTCTCCATGCACATTCAAATTATTTTTACCCATTTCAGTTATTTTTATTACTACTTAGTATTTTATTACAACTATTTCCAAGACCAATACCCTGTTTATCACAATTTAATAATAATATTATAATAACAATTTCTTACATAACAATGTTTCTGAAAATCTTTATCCCAATCGCATCTACTTTTAAGTGAACAATACTTATTCATAAGTGAAAGTGAATGAATATGGTCAGACATGGCATGCAGTCAATAGAAGCATTCATTTTGGTGAACAATATATTCTAGATTTGGAATTTTTGCAATAATTGTGGAAAACAGGCACTCTCTGCTTGTTTACAATTTTGTCTGAGTATTAGAACATTCTTTTTGTAATTTTATTAAGTAACGTTGCGTAATGCCTCACTTTATTTTCACATAAACTGTTTATATATGCACATGAGCATAAATAACATGTAATAAAGTTTCATGACTGCATGGATTACCATGGCTTTTAAGCTCAAGTGTAAAAAGGAAAACAATTTTTTATTTTAAGATTTAAAAATAATCCATTTTCTCCAGTATAATTTTATGCAAAAGAGCATGAAAAAGATTCAATCATTAGAAAACAGATTTCCAAACTATCTCACTTTCCGGCTCATTAGAGACATAAATATCAACAAAAAAGAAAAAAAGGGTTAGGTTTTATTTTCAGTTAGGTTCTAACTGTTACAACAACGTAATATAACAGAAAGATAGAGGAAAATGGTAGAAATAAAATATAAACCAAAAAATGCACAGTAGGGTGTTTTCTTCGAAGTTTCATGCATATTGCCCCCAAGTTTAACACAATATATACAAAAATAAATGTTGCAAATAAGAATTATATTACTATCTTCTCCATTCTTTATGTATTTCTCATAAGAAAAAAATATCTTTATGTAAATTTCATTCAGAACCGTCACTAGTTGTAATTTTTTTTGGTTTTTCTAAATAACAATTGTATCTAATGTATGAACTAGTAGCTTTTATTGATAATTAGAGGTTTACATAAATTTTTTAAACAATCAATTATTTTTTATATCATTTTTCTCTTAGAATAGAATTAAAAAGTTCCACTCTTTCCCAAATTTATTAATTTGAAAATAATTGTTTGAATAATTTTTTTTATCAATATCCTCCTTGAATAATGTTAGAATGTTATTGTTTTATTGTACATATTCCTCTTTTTGTCCACTTTTTACGTACTAAGAACAAAGTGATGATTGATACAGTTTAACAAACATAATTGTTTAAATAAATTATATTTGTTTATAACTGTCTTCTCATATAACAGTTCTAGATAAATGCGGTTTTTTCTGAAATGTTCCACGTTTCATTAACTTTATACTTAGAATGAGGTAATAATTATTGATACAGTTATTATTATTGTTTATGTTATTATTATTATTAATGTTTATAATTTGCAGGTTTTTTCGTAAAATTCAGCTTTCCTTTGACTTTTTAACAAGGGAAAAGTCGGTACCTGTATACTATACTTTCCAATATGAGGTTATCAGTCTAAACTCTGCAATATCGTTTTGTTTTGGCACCTTACGCCGCTAAGCGTACGTGGCGCTACAGGCCAGCACGGTATCGAAATAATAAATGTTATTATCAATATTAATTTAAACAAAAAGGCTCGCAATAATTACTATCACAAAAATTTACGTTGAATATGATCCATATAAAAAATGGAAGAACATTCAGAAAAAAATATTAACAAAAAAGAAACAGATTTGAACAATAAGATTCTTTGTCATGTTTATTTATCATTTGTTTATAACTAAAAAGCCAAAGCAAAGATTAAAAAGCCAGAAAAAGTGGCAGCTTTCGAGCAGTTATTTAAGTGAAGATATTTATAAACAAAAAAATTGCGTACAAATTTTGGTTTTTTAAAATGCATTATTTAGTACCTCGTTCTAAGTGAAAAGTTGAGAAAAAAACTTAAATTAACATTACCGTATTTTAATTGGACAAATAGTTTTCAAAATTTATATCAACATCTTATTATCGTAGAAACTAGTAGTTCATATATTAGAAACATTTTTTGTTTAAAATAATTTCACAGAATGATCATTATTAGCAACAGAAACTCGCAAGTCCCAAATTTTTACTTGTGGGGGTGATATTAAATTTGCGAGTGACATTCATGCAAATGTAAAAAAAAATCCAATTTATTTTTGGAACATCTATCTGGGAGGTCCAAAAAACTGTGCATCAGCACAGAAGAGTTCTGATTCTGGGCACTGGGTTTCGGAACTTAGACTTGCGGTAGGGATTTGGAAGTAAAGAAAAAAATCTTAGACTTTCGTAATATAATAAAATAATTATGTTTCACAAAAAATGAAATTTAAATATTTCAGATAAAACATTTAAGTACACTACAAAACACTTTCTTGCAGGCAAAGAATCCCTGCTTTGATTAATTTTTTATTTTGAAGAAAAAGTTGGTAAAGAAATTAATAAAGGCATTTGAATGATTTTGAATAATTCTCAATGGCTTTTGTAGTACATGAGGAGAAAATCTTTCACTGACTGTACAACTTATTTGGAAAATAGACTCTCTTCGATCGCTTCTACTATAGTTATCATATCACCATGCTCTCATTCATAATAAACATTCACATTCAGAAAGCACCAACCACCTCCTGTGAAAATCACTTCTCATACCAAAACCGCAAATCCGCATTACTTCTTCATATTAATACATAGCACATTTTACGCTTTCTCTTCATGTCCCCATTTTATACTTTTTATTTTACTTTTTTAGAGGAGGCACCGAGATTCGAAAACCAAGGTTCAGAAGGTCGACAATCGGTGAATAGAACAAGACAGGGGAAGGATCTTTTCGATTGGATAGGTCTTGGCACTGGCCGTCATGTCGATCCTTACTTGGCAAGGGCGAATGAAGCTTGTCTAAATGGTGACTTTGCAGAATGCTTCAAATCCCGGGCACTTAACACCTTTTCTGAATTTTTCGATCAGCCGGAATATAGCCTCAGTGAAAATGTGAAAGTTATCAGAATGCCTAGGGACATTGTTCAGGATGTAAACAAACAACCTTACGAATATGCGAGTTCTGCTAGGTAATTCATCATACGTTTGCTCGAGGAAAGAAAAGTTTGAGAGAAAATTACTTTTAAATAAAATTGAATACTTATCCAATAATTTTATACAAAAGAATAATGATTTGCCCAAATAGAAAGTTATTATCCCCTCTGATATTGATAAGACATTTTTTTATAGATCAGACGATTCAGAATGGGACCAGTTAGTAAAATTTGCAGCAAGAAAAGCGGAAAAATTTGTGAAGACTGTAGCATTCAAAGTGGATATTCCATCTTGGGTTGTTGGCGAGAATGAAGTTTATGCTCCTAGATTCCTAGACGAGATTGCGGATGAAATCGACACCATTGAAAATAAGAAAGACACTCTCTTCTGTAAGTATCATTCTAAATGCATATGAAATATAGCGAAACGAAAATGCTCAAATTAATCGAATCGTTTGGGCCCAAGGCAAAAATTCGTGGGTTGGTATCTGAACAAACAAAAAAATAAAATTTTAAATCAGTCAATATCCACGTTGCACTTTGTTGGAACTAAACCCAAAAGGTCTTGCATCTCCTGGAGGTTTTCTGTTCTCAATACTCTGATGCCTCACGATCATTTTGCGACCAAAATAAACAAAATCGTTCAAACCGTTTTTGAAAAAATAAATTTCTTTTTATTTGAGGGGCATCTTGTCATAACCAAATCCGTTTAAAATGCTTAAAAATAAGTGAAATGTTCTTCACGACAACTGAAGTGTATAACCATTTCTGCAAAACTAAAAAATATCGACCACTGCACCGCCAATGGTTTACGAAATATAGGTATAAAAACTTATTTTTTATGAAAAAATTTTACTAAGAAATTTTTTATTTAAAAGTTGTCAAAATAATATTTAAAGTAGACTTAATTTCCTAAATTCCTTCAAAAATACAATGCTTTAGCTCTAATTGAACTGCAGTTATAACTTCTTAAAAAGGGCTTTCTTTTGGAGAACTTATATACATGTTAGGTTTCTTATGAAATTTCTTGCTCCTGCTTCGTTCTGTATTTTTTAAATAAATTTGTTCACTTTGAATGAAGCAGAATCCACAAACTTAAAAAAAACTTAACGTTAATGTGAGTTCCTTGAGAGAAGGTCTTATCACTGCAGGCCATACCTGCAATTCTAGTTATTTTATTTGTTGACAACTTGCACAGAAACACATTTATATCAGTAAAAGAAACATGACAAATTTATTTAGTTAATTTTTAGATAAAGATAAATTCCGTCAACTATATCACATATTAATATCTATTACTGGATATGAAATGTTCGATTTTTTTAGTGTTGCAAAGAATTATATGCTTCTTAATTTTTTTAAAACATTTCTAAACAGTTCCATTCGCTAAAAAGGTGCAATTTTGAAAAATCTCACTTTCTCAAACTGTTTTGACCAATTCTTAAATATTATAAAAGGGTTTTGGTTTTTGCAAGAAGTGTATCATACAAAGCCTCTTTTGTAGGTGTTAAAATCTAAAGCCAATAAATTAATAAATTTATTTATCAATATAATTAATATAATAATTAATATTATCATTTATTGACACAAATAAAATTTATGCTAATAATTCACCACTTCAATGTTATTTCCACAAAACTATATACTCATCAAGCGCAGCAAAAAAATGAAGAATAATATTTTTTCGAAAACGGCTGTTAAAGTGTTTTTTTTACTTTAGTCGTAAACTGATTATGAGTTTTGACGATTTAAATTTTGTTAAATAAAAAAAAGTTCTATTGGTTTGAAAGCTGTAGCAAATTTACTGTATGTTCAGTAGGGTGGTCCTTTCTTTTCTATCTGGGACTCTTCTTGTTCTCACCCTCCTGTTTTGTTTGAGTGACAAAAAAATGATCTCTATCAAATTTGAGCGAATTCAGTTAATATAAAGATGTGCACCAAAGTACTCAAAATTTCTTATGCAATTAACATGGGGAAAAGTACCGTAAAATTTCAAATTAAGTAAATTTTTTATATTCCATCGGAATCCCTTGGCTCTATATAATAATGATCTCTAGATTAGGTTTAGAAATGTACCTACACGAAAACATTTTTTTTCAAAATATACAAACTGGTGGGTCCCTAAATTTGAAACAAAATTATAATTTCCACAACTAATAAAAGACTAACTAATTAGAAAGAATTTGGTGAAAATTAAAATTCCAATTTAAAAAAAAAAGTAAAGATGGCCACCCCAATTTTGTTTTACAAATTCATTATTTATTTGTTTTTGGTAATAACTTTTTAGGTGTCAATGAAAAGGTTACATTATTGTAAAAAACCATATTTCGCGATACATGAAGGACAAATTTTGAAAAATTCAAAATGGTGCCTTACGAAATGCTCAAAAAGTCGTATTTTTTATACTTTTCCTATAAAGATCTTAAAATTTTGAAGAAAAATCAATTGTACTGTTAAAAAATGTTTGGTTGGAAGTGGATCTTGAATTTTTACTAAAGTAAAAACGGCTTCTCATTACTGTTTTCAAAAAGTTACATAATTTTTGCAAATTTAAACAAAATATGAAATACATATCGAAAAGAATTTAGTGATTCTCAAAACTTAATTTTTTAAGTTCAAAAGGTTAGCTAATACAATAACAAAAAATCCTTTCCGAAAACCAACTTCATATTTTGTTTCAATTTGTAAAAATTATGTAACTCTTGAATATAGTAATAAGGCGCCATTTTACTTTGGTTAAAATGTCGAGATCTACTTCCAATTATACATTCCAACCATACAGACCATATACATTACGAGATTTTGAGTATTTCAGAAGGCACCATTTAAAAATTTTAAAAATGTTGACTTTCATGCATTAAGAAATATGTTTTTTGTTTCATAATAATATAGAATTTTAATTGACACCTGAAAAGTTGTCACCGAGAAACAAAGAAGTAATAGGTTAAAAAAATTTGGGCGGCCATATTGAATTTTTTCAAAGTTTTGTATTTTAATTGTCATCACGTGCATTCTAATAAATAAAACTGCTTCTTGTAAGAGTTTGACGAGGTTTTGTTAATAATTGTATAAATGGTCATTTTTGTTCAATTATAGGGATCCACCATTTTGTAAATTTAAAAAAAAATTTTTGTGTTGATATATTTTTCAACATAGTCTAAAGATCAAAATTGTACGGAGCCAAAGTGAGAAACTGTGTGCTTCGGGCCACATGTGAATATTAACCGATTTCGCTCAAATTTAGTGGAGATCAGTTTTTTGGTCATTCAAACAAACTAGGATGGTGAGAACAAAGAAATTTAAAAAATCACCAAGAGTAAATAAGGACCGCCCTAATGTTCAGTTTTTGCTATTTATTTAAAAATTATTTTTAAAAAAGCCTTTTTTTGGGTGAAGTTCAATGCACATTTTTTCGAAAAATTTCAATATGTTGAATCTGAAATCTCTTCAACTTGAATCGAAGAATTATGCTACTATTTTGCTTTCATGGACAACCATTTTTCAATTAAAAAGTGAATAAAACATTCTGTTTTTAATTTTTTTAATTATTGATAACTAGTACAAAATGTACATGCAAAATTTAGCCAGATTTTTTTACCAATAGGAAGCTTTTTTCAAATTTTTAAATACTAAATTCAAACAGAAGGTATTCATCGAATTCAATTTTTTCAAATGTCAACTCAAAAATTTGTCCACCTGGGCACAAGCGAATTGATTAAGTTTAGGATTTTGAAATTTTGTTACAAATATTATGAAGTATGAGACTGACAATATAATACAAGAATAACGGAAAGAGAGGCATTTTTCAATTGGCACACTTTGAAAGATTTATGAATGAAAAAATGGATTGATTGATCCATACTTACAGTGAAATTATATTAGACTAGAGTAAATTATCGGGGTAATAAATGAGATATAATCATCACTAAAGTGTTATTAGATGGACTGTCCCACTTATGGCAAATTGTTCCTCAGAGGCAAATCTCTATATTGTAGAACCTGTCCCAACGTCCTGAGATAAGTTATGTTATGCCCGCACATATATATTAGCTGTGAAAGTCCTAGCTGCCAATCAATACGCTCAATTTGTAGAAGGGATGACTATGAATATCTATTCTGGATTTAATATTGACCAGGCCTCAAATCTCAATCATTTTTCAATTTTAAGGTTACAAAATGAACCACTTTTAATTCGGAACGTTACAAATTAAATAAGTTGATAACTGAATTTTTCGAAATTAGAATCATTACATTTCTTATAATTTAGTTTATGAACTCGATCTGCAAGAATGTTTATAATTTCTAATTAACACTTAAATTTTTTCAACAAATATTTAATTTCAGTAAATCATTGCTTTTTTCTGGGAATATGTTCTCTAAAACTCTTCTGTTTGACATTTATAAAATAAGTAAATAATCTTGAAATATATTTGGTGGTTTAAGAAATTTGTTTTTCAAAAAAATCTTTTGAACGATTTGCGCTATAGAAAAATTTACTTTTATAATTGTAAACAGTATAGTTGTATAGAATGTTTCCCCAACAAAATAAGCTATAATTTATTATAATTGAAACATTTTTCAAAATTTTGTAAGAAGCAATAATAAGAAAAAAATGTAATTGTAAAAAACGTTATTAAAATAAATGTGTTATGTAAGTTTTTAAAAGTTTTTAAACAAAAATAATACTTTTTATTTGAAATTACACCATTAGTGATGTCTCTAAAATATTTGTATTATGTTAATTTAATTATGTTGGGTTATTTAAAATAATTACAAATACAAATAGAATTTCAATCGTTGAATAGAATCTTAGAGCAATTAAAATTTATCATTTCTTTATCCTTTTAGTAATTGAAACGTTCAAAATAAAAGAATTTCAAATTGAACGTTTAGAAAGTTTTAAATTTTAGAAAATTGAATATAAAGCAAACAAGTTATAATCAAGTGAAACCTTTGGAAATTAAAATCATCGAGAAATATGCCTTTCAGTTTTAATAATTTGAAAATTAACTGCTTCAAATTTTACAATGATTTAAATGTGAGAGCCGATATGTAATTTACCAAACTTAATTTTTTGAAGCATTAACAAGTTAAAGTTGAAATTAAAGATTTGAAAATCAAATGCGTAAGCTGTAACAAATTTAATGTTAAAGGTATCGAAATTAAAAAGTTTAAAGCTAAAATATGCATATTGTATATGCTTGAATAACACTCAGTGACATTATAAAATTTATGGAAAAATATACTTAAACATAATAACATTTTAATAAGACCCATTGGTATTGAAAATAACAATTTGAAAGTGCAATGATAAAATGTAATTTTTATATCACTGACAAAAAGTTAACACTGTTAAGTTTTAATGTAAGGATTATGGAAATATTCTAGTTTATCCTTATTTTTAGCTTAATAAATTATTTAATCTCATAATAACTAATAATAATCTCATAAAACTAATAATGTTTAATCTCTGATGAAGCTTATTGATGTCGAAATGAAACTAAGGTCAACGTTATTTTGGATCCATTGATTATGAAATTAATTTTTTTTTGCATAAAATATCGTACTCATAATTCCTATTTGATGACAAGTAGATATGTTCTCTAGGTAGACTAGCATTAAATGTTTTGCCCTCCTCCCTCGTTAAATCAGATTTTATTTCTTTCCCCTCTCTACGGTTCATTGGAATGTTGATTCTTGCGCTAACACACATTTACAATGTGGGTTTTCCTGTGAAGTTGGATATGATTACCACAGAAAAAATTAACTTGGATTGCATATCTTGATCTAGCTTCCATTGGTACCATTTTGTTTGTAATATACGATGTACCGTTATAGTGTCACTGATCCTCATACTGATAGTTTAAAAAGGAAGGAACCGTTATTTTTAAACACATTTTTTGTAAATACATTAGGCTTTTCATATTATACTTACTTAAACATATCATAACAATCCAAGCTTTCTTTTTATCAAATAAAATGTAACACGATGCCTATGATTAAGCGTTTGGCAAATTAATTTTGAAGATTGCTGCTATCGTTAGCTGATGGTGGTTCCACGAAATTAAATGAAATATAATCCGCTTAAATTTTAAGTGTGATGTATACAGTGAGAAGCAATCTCAGGTATAAGATGAAGGATGCAAAAGTTAAAAAATGAATATGTGCTGTGCAAAATTAATCGATTGAACGACTTCCTTTCACACAGAAATTTCTCCATCCATTTTCCATCTTTTCTCATTAAAGAATCAGGTGACTTTCGCCTCTGGACTACATGTATCGTCGAAACCTGTAAGTGTATCTATCATCCGTTATCCTGTTTATATCCATTTTCTAGCTCGAAATCGTCTAAAGAGACTCCTGATCCCCATGCTTATCGTTTTGAAGCTTTTCAAATTGAAGCTTCTTCTCTTCTTGCCTTTGATCCTGGGTCTGGCGTCTTTCAAGAAATTCTTGGGATTCATGGCGATTGTAATACCAGGATTAATAGGATTCTTCAAGCTCTGTCGACCATTGACAAACACTTACCAGCCTCCAGCCTACACGCACAGTGGCGTTGGATTTCCGCATTATAAGGAAAGTACAAATCAGGGTTTCATAGACCATGGAAGTTATGCACCAGCTTATCATGATAATCATCATGCTGATAGCGTATCATTCGGACAGGATCTTGCTTATCAAGGATACAGAGATTATCAGCAGTAATGCAATAAATAGAAATAGAACTTAATTTCAAGTCTTGTAAAGAAAACGTTTGTTTGTTTTTATTTTTGTTAATTTTTCGTATAGCATTGTATACATATTTGAAAGCAGCTTGTTTTGGCCCACACTAGGTCGTGAAAATATTGACAATATAGGTTTTTGAGCGATATCTTACGAAAGAAAAATAATTTTGACATCCATTTTGTAATTTGATCGTTTGCTCTTAAAGTAGGAAATATTTTCCATGAGTGACTAGCATGAGGTGAACTAAAGGCTTTTAATAATATGTACAATGATATCATTAGTCTCTGAGGTTCTATCTATTAGTAGTCATAGGCTAAACAGTTTGAATTAAAAAATCAAAACCAAATCAAACAAAAAAAGGAAAAAATTTCAAAATGGAACATTCTGAAAATTAATCAATTTTGTTTTGCAAGTACCTAAACTTTTTTAAAGCCATTTTAATACCATAAAATTGATCCATCCATTCATAACATTTAGCAGAGCAAGCCATAATTTCTTCTGACGTTTTAACAATATTTTGGATAATTCCTACGTAACTAATATATTTTAGAAAAAATACCAGTTTAGATTTTTGAATCTAACTCAAAAACTCTGATTTTAATTTCTAATCCTATTGACAAAATGATTTATGGTTGGAATTCTGCGCTTAGCTGACCAAACGATTGTATACTATAAAGATCCAATTATTTGTGTAACTGACCATCTCGGAATTCATTCTGATGCTCTTAAACGATTTTTGATTGACTGATTATGAAACCAAGAATACAACGAGTATTGAAATTTGTAAAAAGATCCTCTTTAAAAAAATAATGAACGAGGAAAGGAAAATGAGTCTTGATTGAAATTTTACTCGATTCTCAGATATCAAAGGGAGAGCATCCTTGTTTCGTTGCTGTTCTCATCCGCTCAATTTTTTTTAACCTGATATAGGTGTTGTATGAGTACCGAAACGTTGATAAAGATTATTTACACATGTTTTTTTATTGTGATTTGATAATAATACAAATAAAAAAGATGAAAGAAATAAAAAAGAGAAGGAAGGAGATTTGGTGGTTGCCTTCTCGTTTTTCTTTTCTCTTTTTAATGTTTGTCCATTTTTTTTAAATTTTTTAGGAATTTTTATTATTTTTGTTAAGGGGATCTTTTTCCAAATTACAATGGGATCACTTTATAGTGATTGTCCAAATTGGCTCCTTAGATTTATGGTTTTTATTTTCTGGAATTCTATACATTAACTTGATTATTAGACGCTAAATAGGATTTTAAATTTAATTTTATTCTAATTTAAATTTCTTAAATTTTGACTGATTATGTTTAGGAAAAATACCAATTTGCCATTTTTAACTTTAATCCAATTGAATATTTGTCTATATGAGCTCAAACTGTAAATATGTTTGGCCGATGAATTACCTAATATTTGTGGTCGTTACTGATAGATAGAACATAGGACTCTATAAAACTGTGTAAATATTTTTATACTTTTTTATTTATACAATTTAGTTTAACGAGACAAATATGACTCACATTGAAATTAACGTTACCAAAATGTCAATTATATCTATCACAGTTTAATTCGACATGTAAATATAAGAAAGCGTATAGACCTTTACTGTTTTTTTATTAGGTATATTTTCTAGTAATGTAAGCCACAACGAATATAATTATATGTAAATTATAGCAAAATATTAGATTTAATGTGAAAATAAGTTTTCAAGTTGTTTTCGTCACGATATACATACACGCATATTTGTTTAAAACGCAATTATACAGACGTACCGTCCAATAAAAGTATTAAGTACAACTTGAGTATCAGGTCACTTTCCTAACCACTTTATTTTAGATGCCGTCCTCAATTGCTATACTCTAATGGCGATACGTCCCTCCTCATTTCCTTGTAAACTTAGTCTACGTCGTTCTGGAACACGATCAAGTTGAACGCTCGAAAGATCTTGTATCTTGTTCTTGGAACCGGAAGGTCCCAAAGAAATGGGATCATGGTCGACGAGTAAACAAATTTTGAGGATAAAGTTCCCATCGGATGCTGGAGAAGAGGAAGGGTCTTCTTTTTCGTGTTCCGTTTGTTCCTGGAAGTTATAGTTCCGTTTTGGTGAGATTTAGCTTTTATCTACTGAGTTGAGAAAATCTGGACTGGCCGTGAGGAATGCAAAAAACACCTTCATTTCCTCAGTTCATATGAGGTGGGAACGTATGAACCGGTCGGATGTGTTCTCACTCGGGATCCTGGGAATCAGTCGGAACGGACCCGTTGACCAAGTGGCCTCCTTCACAGTGAAGACCGGAAGAGCTTGCCGGACGATACGATGCACTAAGATCGAATCAAATCGTTTCCATCCGCGGACATCTCATCTTATTGATGAACGAGTTATGGACGCTGCCTCTTTCTTGTACCTTGTAAATTCGTTCTTGACCTCTCGCAAGACAGAAACAAACGAAGTGAAAATGCTGTTCTTGATTATTATTAATGTCTTTACGATGGATAGGTCCCGATTTTCTGTAATAAATGTTCAATTAGTTTTCATTAGGGAAAATATAAAATATCATTGAAAAAATCTAATTTTTCATTTAGTAGTTATCGACTAGCTTGTCATTCCTTTTTTTTATGAAACCGGAAGATTCTTTCTTTTGACGCGAGAACGATGGCCTATTTTTTCAAATTTTCAAGGAAATATTCATAGCACTTTATTTGTGTTTTCATATTTTCGAAACAACATAATAACATGTGCATCCTTGTGCTTAAAATCTAAAATAGAGAAAATCTTGCAAACTTAATTGGTTGAGCTAGAAAAGGGAAGAAGATTCGTCAGAAAAAGTGGTATAAAGAGAAATATCGGTCTCATACAATTACAAAATCATAATTTGATTTCCAATTTACTTGAAACTAGATAACTTTTAAAAAAAAGTGTTTCTCACTTCCATAGATTCATATAGCAAAATATTTTTCCAGGGTACATTACTCTTTCTTTTTTTAATATTCCTGTCGAATGTGGTGAAATTTTAAGTGTAAAGAGATATCAGTATTAAACAGTTTTCGTTCATTTCTCAGCTGTTCGAACTTGTTGCAAAAAATTATACACGGCTGAATGGAATAAAACATTACGTTAAATATTTTGAATATTTCAATAATATTTCAATAAAAGTTTGAACTTTGAAACAATTTTTAAAATAATATTAATAATAAATAAATATACCACGCTCTCAAGTAGTAAACAAATATATTTCATTACCTTCATCGTCTGGCCATTCTCGGTCTTTTCTACTGAATCCTAATTTTTCCATTTCACTTTTTAACCTTATTCATGGATAACACATTATTTCTGGATATTATACTTGTATCCAACTAATAAATTGTTCTCTAAAACTTAGGTTGTGTATACACAGCCGGTACTGGTAAAAAAATGGTTGGTACTGGTAAAATAATTGCCGGTTCTGCCAATTTTTTACCGTTTTTTTTCAATAATATTTTATGGATAGAGCAATAATTCTTTTTACCGGTATTTTTTATACCCGATTTTATTTTGAAAATGCTAATCACCTCAGTTGTCAAATGATATTGTTTTATACATTCTTATCTAGCCAGTGATTTTAATCTAATTTTATCCTATTTGTTTAAAAATGAAAAATAATAGAATTTCAAAAGGATTTCAGTAAACGACTTCATGGAAATCTCTCCAGATTTTTTCTTATTCAATAAAATTTTTAAATGATGTAGAACTTTACCAATTTCACTTTTTGTAAAAAAAGTTCTGATTAACCCTGTCCGTTCAAATGTTTCTCAGGGCTCTTTTAATTTATTTCCGAGCAAAATTACAGGTTCTTACGGTAGAAATATAAGTCGTCATAAAATCAAATGCTTGCATCCTCCCAAAAAGGTCAAGGCAGCCTCTAATCTCATCCCGGGTTATATATTTACCGTTAGTACCTTGACCAGTTGCCAAAAAAGATTTTTCAGTCTGTAATATAAATTTGAAAAAGAGGTGGGTCATATGTCATGGGAACTACATTTAAAAATCTCCATTAGAGCAAATTATTTATTTTGGCTAATCATTCGTCAGACTGCAGATCAGGTATAAATAACTTCGAAAAACGAAAAATAATAATAATTTATTTATTATAATATATATTTTTTTACTTCGCTATAACTTATACAGCTACACTTTATTGAAATTGACAGAAATTATGTAAATTAGTATATTCCTACAATAAAAAAAAAATTCATTGTGTCAATATGGTGCCCATTTATTCTTGTCGCAGCAAAAAAAATTTAAATAAAGCACGATTTGAAAAATACCGATCACTGATTTCAGTCGATTTTAAATAACTTAATAAGAATCAAAGTGATTTAAGAAGAACTCAAGTGATTTCAATTGACTTCATGTGAATTCAAGTGAGTTAATATGAATTCAAATTACTTAAGATATTTCAGGAGATTTTAAAGTGACTCCAGCAGAAAGCATGTGACTTCAATTAAATTCAGGTGATATCAAGTGACTTCAGAAATTGTACGTTATTTAAAGTAACTTCACATGAATTCATGTGATTTATAGTTACTTTAACTGAGTTTACATGACTTCAGATACCGCAGGAGGTTTCAAGAGAATTCAAGGGTTTTAAATAAATCCAGGTGATTGCAAGTGACTACAGATATTTCAGGAGACTTTAGGATATTTCATTACAAATTTATACCTGGCTTCACGGGTTGTGAACCCCTCGACTACATATTTTTAGTGGGCAATAATATTTTATATTTTATTCCAATAGTTATTAGGATTTTTTAAGGAGACGAATTCAACTGCACATGATAGAAAAAATGCAATTATTAAGTTGATGATAGAAGGTCTATTTCTAATAATTATGATACTGAAGTAAGCTGTATTATATTGTCAACATGAAACTAATTTCCTGTAGATACTGTATCACGACTATTTCGCCAAGAAAAACTTAAATTATCACTTACTAATGACTATGCATTAGAGTAGTGAAACACAGGAACAGGGTTAAGGATTGTGCTTCAAGAGCTTCTTCACCAATTATGGGATATTCTGTATCACAGTAATTATGGTAATCCGCACGTTGATCGTAAACAAAATTTATTTTAATGAAATTTACCGATAAAGACGCACCCAGATGAAGTGCCCCATTAAATTAAATGTAAAATTTCAATCGTAAAAATATTTATATGTATGAATCAATAATTATATTAGTGAATCCACGTAGTAGACCTCAGGTAAGTCAAACCTTACACATATTCACAATATATTATAAAAGCCTGAACGGAAGAAAGGTTTTTTAGATTTTGTTCATCCGCCCAAATATTATAATGAATTTCCTAATCAATTTGGGTAAATTGTTTCAGGTACAATGTTAATTTATTCCATTTTCATAATCTAGAAAAAAAGTACTAATCTCGAATTACCATGGTATAGTTTAGAGCATGTTAATTTATAAAGATTTATGGAACATTTCATGTTTTATATGACAAATTTCAGAAACTTAACTTGTAAGTTTCGAGATTTGCATAATATATCCTACCATATTGTATAAATCTCAAACGATGGCAACATTTTCTAACAAACTTAATATTCACTACGAATCGTATCAATAAACCGAAATGCATAATAAATTGAAAAAATATATTTGAAAGTAGGCTTATCACAGAATGCAAACTGAATAATAAATCTAGTCAATAAAAATAGTTAGCGGCAGATTTTCTCTAATTTTCGAATCATGCCTTACATGTTCAGAGAAATTCTTTGACCTTCATTGACCTTGCTACGAATCGGCCTTGATATAATGAGCTACCGCATACTTCGCACGCGACTTTTCATCTCAAAATAGCGCACCATGATTCTCGCATCATAACAGTGGTTCTCCACCAATCACATCACTAATATCGTCTTTGTAAAAGATCTATCCGCATTAAGTTATTTTTATCTGACCTGTTCTCTGAAGAATGAACAGCCAAAATAAAAAATTTTCTCTAATGGAATCTAAATTTTTAAACCTGGTCCCCGTAACTTAAATCATCCACCTCCTTTTTTCAATTTAGACCTCAGAATCAAGAATCTCTTTTGGCAACTGTTCAAGGTAATAACGGTAAATATTTGGTCCGGGACCAAAATAGAGGCAGCCTTGACCCTTGCGGGAGGATGGAAGTCTTTGCTTTTACGGCGGCTTTCTTCTACCGCAAGAACCTGTAATTTCGCTTGGAAAGAAAGTAAAAGATCCTTGAAAATAATTTGAACGGACAGGGCCATTCAAAACTTTTTTTTGAAGAATGAAATTGGTAAAGTTCAGTATCATTAAAAAAAATGATTCTTGAATCAGGATTTATCTGGAGAGATTCTTTATGAAGCCACTCATTTAAATCCTTTTGACATTTTGTTATTAGTCATTTTTAAAAAATGGGATAAAATGGAATTAAAATTATTTGCTGAATAAAATGTATGAAAAAAAGTTACTTTTAAATTTATAAGATTAGAATATTAAAAATAACATTTCCCTCAAAAACGAAATCGTGAAACTTTTTACTATTTTTACAATAATTATTAAAAAATTTTGACTTTCGAACAGTATGTGTCAAAAACGTTTAAATATTTTACAAGCACAACATAAAATGAAATATTCCGGTTAATTACAATATTTTTTGACAATTTAAATTTTGTAATTTTTTAAAATTAGTTAAGTTTAAATAGACAGCTAAAGCATTTAAGTAATTAGAAACCAAATTTTTTAAAGTTTCAAGATTTGCAATATTAAGAAGCCGAATAGAAAGAACTGACATCAAAAGCGTTTGAAACATAACAGTCCATAAGTTTAGGCTTTAAAAGTTAAAAATTTTAATTTACAGGAATTAATGGATACAAAATTTTCAAATTTTATTTACATAAAAGTAAAACATTAATAATTTCAGGTTTGCGCTATAAATTAAAAATGTCTTATATGATGTGTTTAATTAATAAAAACTATAAGAGATAGGATTTAGAAGCCTTGTTTAAGCTAAGTAAGAAAAAACCTAGGAAGAAGGTAAAGAAATGTTTTGAAATTGTACAATGAAATGTAACTAAAGGGTAATTAAAGACTTGTTTGTATAGGTACATAAGAAGCTTGAAATTTCGAGTCGAGTCGAGTTCAGGGGGTTTTCGGGTTGCTTATAAACAAATTTAAGATAAGAATTTGGATCCAAGATAACGATCAAGTGTTCAAAAAATGCAACAAATAACCGGATCTTTATGAAAGTCGATACCATGGTACTTTCCGGATTGATGAACGCGAATTGTTGCTCTATATTAAAAAAAGTTCTATCCAAGTTCTTGTGAGAATTCAAAACTGTTTTTTTATTCAAAAGTTTGAAAATCAGGGACATTGAAGTACTCAAAAACTTTCGCTCTTTTTGGAAGGTTGGAGCTCGTACATCTTGGATTTTGGATTTTCATTTTTCCAAATATTTGAAATTCCTGTTTCAACACTTTTAAAATCTTTCGATTGTTTTTTTTTCTTTATTAAAGATTATCGATAACATAATTTTTGCACTTGAAGAAAATATATGTTTCTATTAAATTAAATATGTGGATTGGAAACAATTACCAGTGGTCTCTTTCTGGCTTCCAAAGTGGAACTATTCCCCTTTTCTTTTTCTTCTTCTCATGACAAAGTGAACTATTTCTACATTTTTCGCAAGGCGATGAAGTCAGACAATTGTAGAAGACGTTATATGCCTTCATTACCACTGAGGCCTATAATACCTGCTATTATGCTATTAATGTTTCTGCTTCTAAATCTCTGCTGAAAGATCAAGGACATTTGTACTACATAAAGGCCATGGAATGAGTAGGTGCAGGAGCTTAGCAGGGGTGTACTCGTATGTGGCATGACTCTTGAAGACTCGTCTACATCTAATCTTCATTTGTCATGCTTCAGGTGTAACAACAGAACACAGAATAAACTTTCTTTTTAAATATCTCACGGCACTTTAGCATGAAATAAGCCCGGATATACTTACACGATTCAAAGAATGTTAGAATGCTTATCCAAAACGCATTTCCTCGAATTACTAGCATATTCTCATAAGCAGGTATGAGAGCCAATAGTGATTAGAATTTTAAAAACATTTAAATTGAAATTACGGATTGAAGAGGCTGTAACGTTAGAATTTATTGTGTAACCGTCGGAAACTAGGATAGCCTCCACTTGTTATATGTTTTCTTACCTATTTTATGGCTCTTTTACTGCCGTATGTGAAAATACACGGTAATATATAATCTATTCACAAGAAATTTATAGTCCTTTCTTCGACAATATAGAATTGAATGTTTTTATTCTGCAAAAAAAGCCCAAAAACTGTTTAAAGATTTAATATTTATGGATAAAGGAACAAAACGTTATGAATCCATTTCTTGATAAAAATGAGGTCTGCATGGTTTTGGTATTTTCACGTCTCGAGACCCTTGGTATTGATCCTTGGTTTACAAAAAAGTTCTAAGCCATTAGAACCTCGTTTTAGAAATGTTGTATCCTTTAAAATATTAAAATTAAAATTACTGTGCTTCATACTAAGATGTTCAATATGATCTAGACACTGAAAAAGTTCATGTTAATGATCCAATAATTTCATTTTATTGAATGGTCAGTTAGATGGTTTCCTCTATATGATACCATATTTTAATTATCATTATACCTTTGGTCTCTTTGAGATACAGCATTTTGATACTTATTGACGAATCACTTCGAATGGATTCATCATGTTTTGTTCACTTATTGCTCATTCAATCCTTAATAAGAAAATTTTCTATTTTAATAAATGTAACAGTCAAATAAAAATAATTATTTGTAGTCGATTAAAAGCAATGTATTCAGATTATTTCAGTTCGTTAATTCTTCGAACAATGTTTAAGCAAAAAGAGTTGTCTTGTTTACTCTCTCTCTCTCTCTCTCTTTGTAAATAATATATTTATTTCATAGTGTTTTAAATTTATTTATTCATTATAATATATTTCGAGCGATATTTAGAACTTTTATGAAAATTACTTTGGTGCTAATCTATCCTTATTTTAAGTGCCCTACGTATTATCTCTGCATAAACCGCTTTACACTCTATATATTTTAATTCATAAATCACACATTGTTCATCTACTCGCCTATTTTTTCCCAATTTTAAAACCAAATTAATTTTAAACTAATCTCTGTACATTTTTTGTAAACCTATTTTTTTAAGATTGATTTCAGAATTATTTAAAAAAATTTCTAAATAAATTTTTTAATTAAAATCTGGATACGATAATTTAACAGCAATGACAATTTCTACAAGAGTTTAAGCTAGAACGAAGCCTACAGGAGTTTCCAATGCTTATTTATGTAAAGCAACATTAAATTTAAAATAAATTGTGCAAATTTTAAATCAAACTTTTGCGTATGGGTAGTTCGGAAACATGGCTTTTACGTCAAAGAAAGAAATTTTTCGATTTGTACGTGTTCTAACCTTTGCAATTAACTTTGAAAAGGCAGCAGCATTCTTTATTAATTTTTTGACAGTTTTAGTGGTTCTTTAAAGATTTATTTGTGTAACTTCTTTAATTTCCTGGTGAGTTAACCTATTGTTGAAATAGCTGGTCGGCACAGATACTCTACCTGATGAGCTTCAATCTTTAACCCCTCTCAACTTATCTTATTATATCTTTCTTAACCTCTCTAGAATTTTAACATTATATTTTTAGGTCAATTTTGTGGGAATTTTTGAAAAAATTTAAATGCTTTCCTTACCATAGAATACTTGAAGTACTTTTTGATCATAAAACTCCTAATCGTCATTTCCGCCATACTCCCTTTATGACTCTTTTTTTACCAGTTTTTCTGAATAATTTTCAAAAATATTGTTTGTTTCATGAAAGTTATTTTTTAAGTAATCATTAGATTAATACTTTCTTCAATTTCGTTAATTATTTCAAGAAATTAAACATAATTTTGTTCACCACATTTATTGCTAAATCCACCTCCCAACATAAAAACTTTAGTTACTCTCTGTACACTTTACACGTTGGAAATATTAAAGAACCAAGAATCTGGTTGATCTTAGTAAATAACCAAGTGGATTTTCAAATTTAATTTTTGTACATCACATCGGATATAAAGAAGATATTAACAGGTTCTATATATATATATTTTTAATATTATTGAAGGATATGCAATGGTACCTCATTCTTTAATCTATCAAGAATGTTTAAATGTAAAATGTTCAAATATCAGAACTTCATTTAAACAATGTATCTGTGTCTTGCAATCTTTTATGATTAATTTTTATATAGATTAGATAAGAAAGTAGTCGGAACTTTAATTTGAATGTTGTTCTTTCTTATTTTCTGTTCTTGGAGCATGAAAGACTTCATTACAAAAAAGATTTTATGTATATCTCAATGCAAAAAAGCGTACGAATAATATACTATAATATACTAATAATATACGAATAATATACTCACGCGGAACAAAAAGTAATTTTTTCTTAGAGATTAAGTAAAATAATGGGAATACATAAAAATATAATAAATCCTCCCTTTTTAGTGTAAGATAAACCCTTCAGGTTATAAAATGTTTCTTTTAGCACAAGAGTATAGTTCTAATAGATTCAGTATTAACCCTTGCATCATGCGTCACTAAAGTTTGAAAATAATAATATTGAACCTGACTTACAAAAACGCAAATATCTTCTGAATAGTATAATTTTCCTTATAAGAAAAAAAACAATTTAGGTCCAAAATAAGCTATTTAGAGTTAGATTTAGATCAATTTAATACATTATTTTTAATAAAGCAGGTCAAGTGATATGCTTTTTCACTGCGGACGTCGAAATTTAATTATTAGTAAATAACAAATAATTTATCTGTTTCAGAAAAAGTTCAGAGCATATTTAAGATAATGAGAAACTTTCTTGCTGACGTCAACAGATATATAAACATCCTTTTATTATCCTCTTATGTACACCTTGTGAAAGGAATTTTTTTAATGAAGATACAAATTACTGTCTTTAAACATTTAATTTTTCATTGTGCTTCATAAACCCGATATTAATTATATATAGACAATAACTCAATTAGTTATTCCTCAACCCAAATACAATATACATTATTTTTATGGGAACTGTATCAAACATTAGTCCTACATAGTAAATAATTATTTTAATGTTCCAGTGTTATTTCTTTAAATCCCTGAAGTACTAGTAAAATTATTTTAATTAATCTATTTTTCCAACTGAGATTTTTGTGAACATTAATATTCTTAAGACGGTTTTAGATTTTTTAATGACTTTCAGCTCAAGTTTCTTTTCGTGTGAAAGATGAATGCGCCGCAACATACTACTCCATATAAACTACTCATGCGTTTAATTATTAAACTTTCAATCTTCACCAAATAGCTCCCAATTCCTAAAATTACATATACTTATTTTCCGTACTTAAGATTTATTGTTCCTTATATTGCAGTAAGTGTACACAGCTTGCTCATATTACAGATCCCCACATTACAAAAACAAGAAATGAAACATCCAGCAGACGTTTCATTTTACGAGCTTTCTTATTGCCGTTAGCATTTTTATCAGCCGAAGGAAAGAGTGAAAACTGAACGTGAAAGAAGGCTCTTAGTTAAAAAAAATTAATAAAAGAGTTTTCCCCAATCACAGAAGGTAAATTAAATTCTATTTTTTCATCTAAATCAAGTCTTTACTCAAAACTAATTCCTAAAATCCCATCATGCATAATAAGTGATGTGCATCAGTTCTAAATTAATAAAGTCATCATTAGAGATTTTAAAACAGTTTTTATCTCTCTCTTGATTCTCATATTTTTTGCATAATTTGCGGACTTAAGAAAGCTTGGATTTCAACATCTTTTCATAATTTGCATAGAATGCCTGTGTTTTATTGAAAGGATTGACTACTTATGAAAAAAAAACAATCTTGTTGTTTGATTCTTATTTAAATTAGTGTCCTGCAAGCATAACATTGAAATCAAGCTTATTTATCTTTATTACTAATGGGGGGAAGTAAATAACATTCATTTTCATGTTGCTTAATTGGTATTAAAAACTTAATGGACAATCACCATTGGTTGAAAAATTATACATAGTGAAACAAATTACATATAATTATGTCCGCTTTGTTATATGTATCCAAAAGAATGAAATATTCTCTTTTTACGTCTGGGAAAACTTAGTTTCAAAAGATAAGGAAGGACCTTATAAAATCGACTTCTTCGAGACTAATAATTTATTCATGAATTTAAAGATAACGTTTCGAAAACCAGCTGAATTCCCTTATCAGATCTTATATAAAAAATGTTTGTGTGTAAACAAACTTGATCAATAGAATCAAATGTAGGGAATAAATATCACATGTTGTTGTTCAAAAATTATTTTATAATTCTATTAGTATTTGTGTGTGAGTTCCATAAATTTAAAATCATATTAAATCTTGTAAAAGGCAATTTTAAGTATGACACTGTCAATTAGTGTTGAGAAAATTATAACTATTAATTATTCTGTGATTAATATCAAAATTTTGTAAGTAAAAGAAATTTGTGAAGAGGGAGCAGCACACCCCTGTCTCCATCTTGAAAATACGGCTCCTGCTCGTATGCTGCTCCGTCTTCAAAAATTTCTTTTACTTATAAAATTTTGATATTAATAGCAGAATAATCAATAGTTATAATTTCCTTCAAACTAATTTACGGTGTCTACTAACTTGAAATTTTCAAATATCTCGAAAAATAGGCACTCTATGAAAAAATGTTATGAAATAGAATTTAATGACTCTGAGGAGTACATACACTGGCGTTAAAATCGGTTCCCCCACACCGCCCGCTGTGGGTGGGGGTGGGGGCAAGTTAGAAAAAAAAGTAAAAAAAAAATTCGAAACGTGAAAAATGTTTAAAACAAATCATAGGCATTTTTATCCAAAGAATCCGAATACGCAATAAAAAATAGGGGTTCCGGTTTAAGATTTCCAACTTGCCCCCAACCCCACCCCAGGGGGCGATGTGGGAGAACCGATTTTAACATCATTTTTTCATAATGTGCCTGTTTTTCGACATATTTGAAAATTTTAAGTTAAAAAAATCACCCTGTATATATATATTTATATACATCACAATGCGTTGAAAGCACTGACTACTGTAATTTTAAGTAAAAACAAAGTGTGATTCTAAAACTAACTTCAGGGTAACATATATCTGCAACCAAAATTATTCTGGAATCCCATCTTGAAATAAGCTGCAACAAAATTTATTCACGAGTATTTACACTGTGGTGATTGTTAACTCTCTTTTGTTAAAGCCTCTTCGGCTTTAACGAACACATTCTCATCACGTATTCCGTGCTTCGCACTCGACTTGGTCCAAAACGCGAACTTTTCCACATTATGTTTAACACTATCATATCAAGTGTGTACGACATTTATTTCTGTACCTCGGCGTAAGACTGGTTATTGCAAAATGAAGTTCAAATTTTATTTATTATGATTACTTTAATATTTGCTACTTATTTTGAACTCGCTTTCTATCCTCATCTACCTTGAAAAATTTATAATTTGAGTAAATGTATATGAATACAATAATTCATGATATGCATTGGTATTGAAACAAATATTGACTTTCTTTTAACATTAAAAAAAATGCGAATCCTGTTAACAAATATGTTGTTATTAAAAATTGTATTGCAACTTGTGTTGTTTCTAGGCTAAAATGTGGTTTAATAAAAGGTTTTTGGTAGCTCTTTCTTAGGTGAACAACTTTTGTCCATTTATTTTTTAGCCACTTTGGACCGTTATCCAAAAATGTAATTTTTCATTTTAATGTTGTCCTATAAAAAATTGATTAACAAAAAATTTGTGGATCTTTTTTAAGTGCATAATTTTTTTTAATACATCTTTTTATGAATTTGCATAGGTCGACAGGAAACTGTAATTTTTTACTTTTGATTTATTTTATTGTGATAAAAATTTGAATTTTCGAATTCTCACAAAAATTTTAAAAGTTTTAAGATAATCTTTCAGGGAATTAAAAAAATCAACTTTTTCCTTTTCCTGACTTTTTTCAGGTCGTGCGTTGTTCGTCTTTCCTATTAATACGAATATCCGTCCACAGAATTTTTAAATCTGACAGAATGTTCTCAAAGTTTTATTAAATATTGTAACCTTTTTTATTTTTATCCTAAATAGCTGATTAACGAGAACTCGATTTTTTGTTTTGGTATATAAATTTTTGTCCAAACTGCCTACCTTACTAGAAAAATCAGTGCCATCTTTCTCATATTGCTCATCCCTAAATAGCTTGCAACTTATTAATTTTAGACCATTATTTAACAAATCTTCAGCTCTTTGTAAAACATCCTTTGTTTTACAAATAAAATGCAACAGTAATTATTTCGGTATTAGGAATTATTACCATTCTGCTCTTCTTTCAGTATCTGTAGGACACCATATGTCGACACCAAAATCTTTTTCATCATATACCATCTAATTTCTTTTTCACATTAGAAAAACCAAATGACAATATCAAATCAATAATAAAATCAGGAATAATTATCAGCGTTTTTGGGTGTTCTTATTGTAGTGCTTAGACTTCCATAAGATCACACAAAAATCTTCAAATTTCTTCTTTACTGTTGATTGACCAACTATCATAAATGATAATAGTGGTTCCCAATATAATAAAAACCCACCCAATACATCTCTTTCTCTGTTTGAAATTTATCTAGTTAATAACTAGGTCATAATAATTGTATTTAATGATCCTTCTCATATTATCTATTCCGAAAAATTCAAATACTAAACTTCCATGTTTCTAGTCTTCATCCTTAAACTCTCTTCGCCCCACAATAAAGTTAATTGCAAACTTCCGTACATTGTCGTACACTCGACAAAAACTGGAGGATCTTCCTTGATGATGTTGACAGTGCAACTAGGATCGGATGCGTTTTGCAGGGGACGCTAAATGGCAATAGTGATCATATAAGGCGTATACATTCAGACGGGATGGACAGCGTGCGTGCTCTACATCCGTGACACGGTTCTCGTGGTGGGTTGGGTTGTTGGGTAAGTTAGTGTGGTACGCTTTTAAGTATGTATTTTCTTCATATTTGTAACTCAAGCAATAGAGGTGTGTACTTTACTTTTGCTCTCACACAAGCAAACACATCATGTTTATTTTTGCTTGTGTTTGTGGCGTTATCCTCTGCAAAGATGAAAGTGTGCGTGTGTTTCGCGCCTTCATGTATGCCGCCTTACGCGTTGGTGTACTTGCACGCATTGTATCGTGTATCTCATTGCGGGAACCAGTTCGTTTCATGCACGATGAAGAACCATCCTCACCTTGGGATCGGTCTGTCTCTTTCTTTCTTTTCTTCTTCTGCGGGTGCCATGCGTCTCAGAACGAATACAAGCTATGATTCCCACCACCGAGCCTCTCCACCTCCTGGTGGAGGCGACTTCTCGTATACCTCGTGTAATCTACTAAGAGAGATCTACGTATATAAACTGGCCGGGGAGAAACGCAGTTCAGAAGCATTACTCCGCTCGTTCATACACCGATAAAGGGCCTCCTCCGCCAAGGGAGAGGAATAGAAATACGGGAAGGGTTGTAGGTGACTAAGTGGGCTTCGCGCGCATCCTTAACTTCGGAGATTCGGACTATAACGTCTTTCGAGGTGAGTGATTTTGCCAACGAGTGAAAGGACCTCACGCGCTTTTGGATAATTTTATCATAATTAGATGCACGAGTTTACATTCGACGAGTGTGTATACAAATTTGGTTTGATTTTGCAATTTGCAACTTATTCACTAATTCAGTTATTAAGTTCAAGTGGCCTGATTGACTCACAATTATTAATTTTTTCATCAAATTTTGGGAAATTAGATCATATAAATGTTTCGAAGAAGTTTCCCCAATACAGATAAGGGAGCAGAGCTTGAATTATGTCGGCCTTTGCGAGTTCAAAATATATTTCTTTTTTATATCATGGTATTGTGTCTAGAATTGTTTTCAAAAATATTTGTCAAGGGTTAATTTTGCATAACGTAAATAATATCATGGGAAGAAAATTGTCAAATAATTATACTTTTAATATTTACTTTTATTTTATCTTCTAGCGTGTTGTGCTTGTTGTGTTGTGTTTCTTTTGCATTTCGGTTAACAGTGATCTCAATTCAGGACAATGAAATACAAAATATTTAAGAAAATAAGAATTTGCATTTTAAAATTTCCAGAACTTCAAATTCTTATACCTATGCATCTTTTTTATTTGAAGTATTTGATTGAAGGATGGAAAATTAATATATTTGAAATTTGCATATAGTAATTATTTTTAAATTACTAAAAGCCATGCATTTTGTTTTTGTCAATTGTTATCTTAAATAGACAAATTTGTACTAAGTGAATACTGTAAATTTTTTAATTTCCATTTTTTCCAAGTAGATACCAACTGTTACATTTCTAAAACCATTTTTAACTATAACTCCAGAAGGTTTTTTCAGATATAAGAATTCCTTTAATAAACTGTATTATTTTTCCTAATTTTTTCAAATTACTTAAATTCATTTCAAATTTGTTACTGTACACTAATGTAAGCCGCAAGAATAATCAAACAGTAAACAGAAATAATGTTTTTTAAAGCTGCAATATTTTAAGTACACTAATATTTTGTATGTATACCGGGATTAGATATAATTTTGAGAATCACTTTGATAAAAGCTAGAAATTTTAATTCGTTCTTTTAAATTCATATTATTAAAACGTAAAATTCATAGCATTTTAAAAAAATAATTAAAGCAGCCATTTACCAAATTTAAATAATTTGATACGATATTAAAGTTGAATCTAAAAAGCTCTATTTTCTTTTAAAATTACAGTACAATTTAATTCCTGGCCATAAATTAAAAAAAACGCCTTAACCCTTATTTATTTGTTCCTATGTCAACTAATCATTTATTTCAAAAGTTATGATTTATTTTAATTTAGAAAAACTGTGTGGAAAAAAAATTTTCAAACAAGAACACTCTTAACATGGTTCAGGTTGTGGTTACACCGCAAAAGCAGGAGATGATAATAATAACTTTGATTGAAATGTTTTGAATCTTTTTTACTTATTACAAGGCTATCTCCAGATAAAGGCAAAAAATTAATCCATTTGTTTTTTGCATTATCACTATTTCAATTGTATGTTATGAGAATAAGACCTTGTTCTTACCTAAAATAAAGCATTCTACATTTTTTGAAATAATTTTTCATTAGATTTACTTTTATTAACTCTTAAATATGATTGTATTTCATTGCAGGGTGTACAATTATGATTAAATTTTTTTATTCCTGTTTTCTAATTTGATTTGAAACAAGAAAATTGTTTTATATGTGGGTAAAATTTAATTTAGTTATTGTTTAGTTGTAAATATTACTTCACAGTAAAATTCTTCTAATCTAGTGCACACTGATGGCTAATTAAATGTAGTTTCACGAAAACACCAATAAAAAATTATCTTTTCAGTTCTTTCTTAAAGAACTAGACCACGGAAAATCGCTTAAACACCAGAAAACAGTTACTCTATTGTTACATTTGAATTTTCAGCAGGAAAAGATGAAGATGATACTGGGGTTATTGCTAGTCTGTGCTGTGGGTTTGGCTCTCGCCAATCCTTTGGAGAAGCTTGACAAAATCAGCGTCCTCGAGCAGCAGTCCGTGACGTTGACCGATCGTGCGAAATACGAGGAGGAACTTCTACGCAAGCTCAATTCCAAATGCTCTCAAAATGACATCAACAGTTGTGTGATGTTGAAATTGGTCACCTACATGAACAAACTTTTGAAAAAGGCTTCCATTGAACTCACTGATGATATTGAAATTAGAAAAACCAGCCAAGCAACGGAGGAGGTCATTACATTCGAAGCTGGAAGGAGCAAGGACGACGAAACCGAAATTTTAGATCTTGTAGCCAACAAATTCTACGCTTTTGTTAAATCTCGTAGCATCAAGTGGAGAATTCTTCCCGATGAGGATGTTGTTGTTTCTGCTTCCGAGGACGAAACTGGATCATTCAACTTTGGACTTTCGATTGAACGCGCTGATGATGCTGTTCAAGATGGTAAATTATCTTTCTTATTAATTTTAAATCAATGAAAGGCTTTTAAAATTTGTTATTCTTATGTATCATTATTGATTTTACTCTATCGAAAAAGTATTGCTTGATCTTGACACTTGCACTTTCTCTAAACATTCTTGCAGAGTCATGATTAGATTACTCTTAATGTCTAATAGAGTGATTAATGAGTTTTATGATGATGGACTAAATTGTAGAGAATCTAACATCATCGGAAAGGTTGAAAATATGTTTTTAGGTGTCAGATAATAACTTCATTAAGGTGTCATTATTGAAATGTCTATTGAGAAAAGGTGTCCTCTTATTAAGAATGGCCTCTCATCAGACATAGAGAAAATTTTTTTTGGTAACTAAAATTATTAAGGGGCATCTAATTTTTGTCTTGTTATAGCGTTTATCTGTCATTAACAACTTATGAATTTAAAAGAAAATATTATTTCCTTAAGGAGTTTGTTTTATATTTCATCCAAGGATGTTCTCTTTATTATTCTGATTAAAAATGGGAGAATTTTCATGCGGATTTAAAACTGTAATACTACTTTTCTTTTCGGATATATTTCTCTGTATTTGAAAAGATAAAAATGGCTTGACGATGCATTCTGATAATCTGATATATTATATGATAAAGCGAAAAAATAATACGGCTTTCGCTTCTGTATAAATACAAAAAATGAGGAATTTTTAGCATGTTAATAACTCTTCTGATAAAAGACTGTGGATAAAAATGCGCCGTTGGTTTAAAATATTCAGAAAAATTTTGTAGCTTTTAAAAAAATCGTAATGAAAAAAGGTTCCTGGAAAAACGCTACTTTAAGAATATAATTGTGTAAATGTTACTTGGTGAAAATGACTAGCTCAGCATCAAGTAAAGATGTAAGTTTAAGAATCACAACGCAGGTACTGTTCAGTAATCAACTGACCAGTAATTATGAAACTTTATGATTCTTTAATTTTTATCTTTGCTCGATATATACACGTTGATCAACACATTAATATCACTTTGGTTCCTTGGTGAACGTTACGATTTTAAATATAGTTTTTTAAACCTAATTAGTAAGTTTCACTTAATGAACCTTATTCGGTGATCGACACTGAGTAAACTTTACTTTGTGAATAAATCAACCATATATTTAAAAAATTCAAAAAAAAAATCTATTTATTCACTTCTATTAACATATTTCTCTTTCATTCTCATCACGCGTGGCTCTTTCTCTCACTATCTGTGCGATGAAACTGTCAGCTTCTAAACTCATTGTCAACAAAGATGTTAATATAATTATAATTTGTCCATAATTTTAGGGCGTGGTAAAAAGAACAACATGGGCCCACTTCTGGCGGCGGCAGTCCTGAAAATTGGTCTCATAGGAGGTCTGGCCTTCAAGGGTCTGGCTCTGCTAGTTGGAAAGGCTCTTCTGCTCTCCAAAATCGCCCTCCTCTTGGCTGGTATCATCGGTCTTAAAAAGCTCTTCTCTCAACAAAAGCACGTAACCTACGAAGTTGTGGCTCATCCACACCACAGTGCTAGTCACAGCTTCAGCGAGGGCCACGGACATGGCGGTGACAGTTATTCCAGTGGATGGGCAAGGACTTTCCATAATCAACCACCTTTGGCTGGTGTACCTGATGCTCAGGAGTTAGCCTACTCTGCTCACCCAAAATGAGCTAATAGCTGCCAACCTTTGACCCTGGTCTCAGGTAGTCATACTACCTACCAAAACTGACTTCCGGGATCTCGTTTTGGCCTTGCCAAAATTCTCACGCGCACAATCTTGCCGTTTAATTTAAGTCGTAACTTAAAAATCTTTCCCTAGACATCTCATCAATTCCTAAAGCCATCTTCATAAGTACGTTCTTAATCGTCAGGAAACTCGACGATTGAGAACCGAATATTATATCGTTTATTTATTTATCATCAAGGAATGGACCCGGACTGGTACGAACTAGACTTTGACTCGCACCAGTACAGAAATCTGACCTCTATTACGGACGAAGATTACGGAGGTTTTTTTCAGAATGGTGAACATCAAGGTGCGTTTCTGCGATATGCATGCACGCACTACTCACCTACTTTCTCATGAGCGAGATAGTCATGAAACTAACTGCCTTAGAACCAGACAGAACCGATCAAGGTTACGACTAGGAACCGAAGTGTAAAGTGTAATCGAGACTGAGAGACTGAATGGAAACTCAACGAGACAGCAACTGGACTGAGTTGACAAAGGACTATCTGACAAGATTACCAGTGACCCCATCGACAGAAGACGACAGAACTTAGGACTCAATTGACCCAGACATGCTGTAGAAATGAATTAGCTAATAAGTCGCGTCACGACATTCGCGTAACATCCCCTCATTGAATTAATTAAGTAATCAACTTATTTGAACTCTCCAACGAGAGTGAAGATTGTATCATAACTTTCTTTGTCCATTGTGAAAATAAATATTTATTATTTTGTATAAGACGCAAATTATCTTTGTTTAATAGAAATAATCTGCACAAAGAGAAATATAAGACTTGATTATTTAGAGTGTACGAAACCGTTCAGAAAGTTTGTTTTATAATAATTTGTTTACATTGAAAAATAATCACTATCTGAAATCGTATTTCTCTTTGTCACTAGCTAATTAACCCAAAAACGTCGACTTCAGTATAAAAAATGAGTAATTTTACGCCTCGATCAAATATACACATTAATAAGTTGATTAAAAACTGGAACGATCTAATAACGTGAAAATTGCAGTTCTTATAATTGCTTTAAACAAAGTGTACTATGATTGCACTAAAAAAGATTGGAAGGGATGCATATTTTAAAAAGAACTTTTTAAACCGGAACTCAAGGATAAGAAAGTTAAGTGAAAATGCATTTTATCCAGTAAAGTGTTTAGCTGCACGTTCTAATAACCGTTTAACGTAAACACGAATATATTTTCATTGTTAGATGACATGCTAGGTTCGTGAGCCAAATAAGTGGAGTATGTTTGTCAGTCCATAAATTCGATAGCGAAAGATAAAATGCATGTAGATCAGATCTTCGTACGACTACAAGAGAAAAAGAGTCTTTAGCGGCTATGTATTCGCTTATACGTCTTTATATTTTCATAAATTTTTAAGCTGTTATTTCAAAACTTTTATATTTTAAAACAAATTCTTAACAGTCATTATTTGTATAAGATACCTAAAATTTGTCCATTATGCATGTTTTCTATTGCCTGATCATGAAATGAGTAATCGGATGGTTCATGGTATAAAGAATTTTAAGGTAAGTGTAAATTATTATCTTATGTTCTATTTGTTTTCTAGTTTCAAAATGCATAATTTTTATCAAGAATAGTGACGAGTTTAAAATAGTTAGTTATAGACAAGTGGTAACTTTGTTTATAAATCGATCTCAACAGTTGGAAGATGTTCTATTTTCTTTTTAATTTCTTGCTTTTCAGCCATCAATAACATAACTTAAATACAAATAAATAATTACATTTAGTGCAATAGCAGTACAATAACGTCACCTGTTTTTTATCTTGAAAAATAGTTTTTTTCGGCCACAAACTGTTAGAATCTTTAATTAACCGATAAATAAAGCGATTTAACTAGTCAGAAGTTTAAAATTATTGTTACTTCTGTTACTGCGATGTCTTAAATACGGGTATGTCACGATTTTGAAATCGTTACATTTAAATCACCGTTTAGGCGCTTATAAATCTCCGTACGACCAGAAACACCCCTTTGGAAGGTTAAAAAATAATGTTTATCAAAACGCTATCCCTACCCATTTCAAACTTCTCGTTAAATATTAGCATTGCGATATATTGTGACAGATCGATATGAGACACATCATAGTAACAAAAATAACAATAATGTTAAACTTTTGCCTCGTCAAATTGCTTTATTTATCGTTCCATTAAATATCATTATAGTTTGTTTTCAAACAAAACTTTTTTTCCTGCCAAAACAGAGGTGACAGGTCACGCCACTATTCTGCAATTTCGCCTTTGATTTATGAGCCATTTTTCTTGGGCTGATTAATTGGAAATTCAGTATATCGAAAAGAGCTTAAGTTTTACTCTAAACAAGTCAGTAGAATGTGCGTGTATTTATCAAGCGATTAAAGCTACATGTACTCAGTGCAAAGTGGTGTAACGAGGAATGTAATCTGGACTCTATGATGATACCACATTCCAAAGGTTTACATTGAAAAAAGAGCCTGGAAAGCTAATAAAAAGTTTAATCTAATATAAATAAAAAGATTTACGTATCAGTATCGTCTTAAATTAGAAAAGTCAAATCGAAAAATGATTTCACAAATGTATAATTATCATATGATAGATTGGTAGATATTTTAATGAATTAATCGAGATAAACTGTAAAAACTGCAAATATCTTTTCTCAATCTATCATAGAGTTGCATAAAATCTTTGGAATTACTAAAAAAAATGGTTAAAAATTACTTCTGTGCACACAATTTGTTCATTTTTTAGGAACTAGACACAGCAGCTTCCGAAAATACGAAAAAAGTATAATTTTTCACTGTTCAGTCGACCTGTAGCCTACTATAGTCAACGATTTGGTCGAAAATTTTTAGGATAAAAGTAGATAAAGCTCCATAGCAATTTGCGAGGCAATTTTCATTTTTATTTATTTCTAGAGATATTTCTTTTTAGGTACAAAATTTGATATTTTAGTAGTCTAGTCAGCCTGTGATAATTAGTACGGTCATTATTAAATTTTACATTATTTAATCATCGAATATAGCTACATTCAGGCATATTACTCTAGTTTATATTGAGGCGTCTCCAGCAAATGATATTTATAGGTAAGGCCAACTTGCAATTAGCTCTACAGTAATTTCTCACTTAACTGATAATTCCATTTTAAATTATAATATAAATAGCCATACAAATTTTATGTATGTGTTATGTTTTGTTGCGTTTTAAATATTTTTGTTATTTTTACATAAGTATTTGATTTAAATAAAATTCTTATTTAAAAAGTAGTAAAATCTCACTAAGAACATCTGCCATGCAAAAAGTTCCACCCAGTAAACGTTGTCAGTACAACAAACATATAAAGTTCACAAAAACAAAGTTTGCCAAGTTATTCTAGAAAAATCTAATGTTGTAAATGTACTAAATTGATACAATGACGGAAATGGTAATAATATAGTAAAAGGGAATTATTGAAAATTTTTCGAGATTTTATTTTTTTAAAGATTTATATATTATTTTTATATTAACTATAAATTCAAAAATATAATCAAAATAGCCTTTACGGTAATAATATTTCTCGGTAACAAAATTTTTCTTTGTGGTTCACGAAATCACGTAAAATATTGACAAAATACTTGGTACGCTATAAAACGTTTTGCTAATAGAAAAAAAACTGATAAAGATATGCTTATGATAGTGAATTATATCGGCTTTCATAAATTTTTGCTTCAAATAAATTAAAATTCTTAATAGGTTAAATTAAAATTAAAAAATGTATTTATTTTTTGGGCACGCTAGTATTTTTTAAATAGCATGCTGAATATTTATTATATTAATGCAATTGATCGTTAATAATTTAGGGCAAAGTAAAAAAAAAAAAATGGTTTACGAAACACTCGAAAAAAAATCTTGTTGCCTAGACATCTCGTAAATTCGAGATGACTGATCAAACATATAGAAAATATTTCACTAATCATGCAGAATTTTGAGAAAACGAGAAACTTTGTTGTTATTTCTTATCATTGAAAGCATTTATAAAGAAATTAGAGAAGTAAGTAATGCTGCTATTTGTGCAAAGTTTTGGTACACCAAGTGCACGTAGTACACGTTGCCATGGCCTACTTATGTATTAGAGGGCTATCCAAATTGTGAAAAAGAGACGTAATGATATTGTAATGCAGAATTCAAAACTTCTCTGAAGTGGTTCTAAAGTATAAGTCAAATTTAGAATAAATCAGATCAATTTCATTTTCTACTGAGCTGGACACAAAACATTCCAAATACAGGCGACGGATAATTACATGTATTTCACTCCTATGTAATTGAATTGCATTTGAGAGCAATTAGGTTGGTTTCAGTTGAATTAATATAAATTATAAATTACTTGTATGCCAATTTTATTTCCTTCCAAATACACGGGTTCCAATTACTAATTTATATCAATTACACAGTCAAAGTCATTTCACATACTTCAGAATTAGTTTGAGCATTAACTAACCAGAAGTGATTTACAAGAGTGAAGTGGAGTGGAGTTGGTAGCAATACAATTTAATTTCTGCAATAATAGGGCTGCACAGTGCAGTTTTGCGAAACTAAGAGATGCATCTAATACATACGGATGCGCATTGCAGTTTGCATGTACGCAGGGTTATGCGGTGAAGTTTTATTGGAAGAAGAAGGAGAAATGTTTTTATTTTTATTTATTTTATCCGGTAGAATGCGTAATATTCAACTGTAGTTGAGGATCCTAACAAAAGCCTTTATGCCCCAATCTTTCTTCAATTAATTATCTTCGTGTTTGTGACATAAACAACTGATGGATTAATGGACTTCAATCTTCATTATAATAAGTTTTCGACGTGGCAAAAAAAATCTAAAAATAAGAATTCATGAAATAAGACGTATGAAACATTATAATAATATTTTTAAAAGCAAATTACGGACAGTTTTTATTTCTATACAATTTAAGCTTAAATGCTTTCCACTATTCCGTATTAAATTCACCACACATACACAAACAAATACATTATTAATATTATTAATAATATTATTAATATTATTAATACATTATTCTGATATAAAAAAACTATTTTGTTTTAAAATAATTTAAATTCATTTTTCGGATGGTATTAGTAGCGAACATTTTTCTCCTCCGTGAATGGAACGTGAGCAAGCTAAAATAGTTAAAATAGTATATTAGTTAAAGAAATATGATAGTTTTAAAGTTGATAAATACACCAAATCTAATACGACAGCCCCTATCCGCTTGTAACCGAAAAGCGTTGCTTAACTTCAATAATCAAAGGGCTGTTAACTCGCGACTTGAGACTCGAATGATTTATATACTTCTAGATTTACTCTATCGCAACTTCAAAATTAGAGGGTCTGCAGGATTTAAAAAAGTTAGCCGACGTAAAGAGTTGCTGAGAGTCATCAGGAGTCGAGCCGAGTTCTACTCGAGCTGATGGGAGTGTGGGCGTGTTTCTCATTCTTTATTTATAATCGGCACACAGAAATCACACAGCTGACTCACATGTTTGCCACAAAAATGCATTTGAAAGCATGGCGTTGTCGCGTTATTATATATCTCGCAAAATCTCAATGTCTTCACATATAGAGCGCCAATCGCCGCGAGTCTTCAGAGTCGCTAGAATTCAGCCGAGTCGCATAGGGTATCCGATCACTCGAGTCTTAACTCGAGAGAGAACAGGCTTTTGACGGTGATCGAATGTGTTGCCTTGGAAAATTACATGCGCCCAACTAAACACAAGAAATTTTCTATATCTGTAACAGAATTATAACTGTTATATTAATAATAGATTTGATGCTTTCACGATGATTCATTATGATAAAGTAGATATTTCGGGTTTCAATCGTGTACAAAAC
>JAAAKG020043758.1:0-18819 GCA_010014905.2 Druon quercuslanigerum
TAACTACTTTATAATAAAAAAGGTTTCAAATGTATTAGCCACTTTTCATTTCGGACTTGATGATATTTGTATTGAATTTGTAATGTTTAATTGCAGATTAACAGCAAAAAATAAACACTTTAAACATTCACAACGATTTTTTTTGGCTGGGTATCGATACTACACATATCGGATCTACACGTTGTACAACTCTACACATTGCGCGTAAGTCGAAAAAGTCTACCCATTAAAGTCTACACAATAAAGTATACACAGTAAAGTCCAGACATAATAAATATGCAAATTGATTCTTTTTAATGGTAAATTTCGTTATCTGATAAGTCTATACACTAAAATTGTTCACAATAAATTGTACACGTTCCACTGTACACATTAAAATCTATATATTAAAACTGTACACATGAAACTTTGCACTTTGAAGCATACGCGTAATTTTATAGAATATATTATTTTTATCAGTTTATTATAAATTATAATAAGTTTGATTATGAATTAAAAGTTTACATTCTAATTGTTGTCAAGAAAATCATCTTTTTATTTTCCTGCTAATGCATCACGTTGGTGTTGTTGTATGGAGCTAAAGATTAATTAGGAATGGTACCTATAAATGAGACTTATATAATAATAGGTAGCCTGGGTGGCTAGGCACTCGGTCTTCGTATTAGAATTACATGGTTCGATCCCTGATCGTTGAAATTTTTCCTATATATTTTTATCGTATTTTTAGTAGTTCTAATCCCAATTAAAGCTTTAGGTCCCCCTTAATGCACTTGCTTGCGTACAAAGTAAAAATATAAAAGAAATTGCATTCAGTGACGCTATATTTTTCCAACGCATAATGAACTGTTGAACTTAAAAATTGCCTTGAAATATTTGTATGAATTAATTGGATAGGAAACCACGATTTTTTGAAAAATATTTCGGTTCACTGTACTTCAATTACAAAATTGATCAGGAAAAATGGCACTAATATTCGTTGCATATTCGATGATGCTTACCTTGATACATTTTGCAACTAGATTTATCTTTTCTAGCTTGAGAAATATTTCGCAGAGTAAAGCTATCTTCGAAATTTAATTTTCAAAATTATTATTTTGAAAAGCAATCCATATGAAAAAATTTCAATGCGAGTTTAAAGTTTTGCAGGCCAAATTGTATTAGAAAACTTCTAAAATCAGACTACCTGGAAAATTATGTGTTTTTATCACCTGAATACTGGGTTTGCTATCGTCAGAACTTTGGGAAGTATACCTTGTGCTTTTTCAACTGTATTATATGTTTCTGATTTCTGGATGCAGATACGTTTTAAGTACTTGGTGCCCTGAGGCTTTTTTTTACCATTTACAAAAATTCCGATTCTCCAAGTAGTTCAACACAATTCTAATTACAAAATATTTTTAGCCACACAATAATATTAGCCGTCAGCCTTAAACGCGCAGGGTTAAATGTGTAGATATAATAGTGTGTATATTTAAGTGCCGAGTTTAATGTTCAGAGTTTAACGTGAAGAGTTTATTTGTGTAGACTTTATTGTTCAAGCTTTCCAATTTTCGAGGTTAATGTGTAGAGCTAAATGTACAGGGTTTTTGCATGGAGGCTTTTATGTGCAAATTTAATGCGTGCAGTCCTAAACAATTCATTGATAAAAAGTTGTAGAGTTAAGCGTGGAGACTTGCATGTGTAGACTTAAATGTGTCGACTCGACGTTTGCGCTTAATGTACAGAATGCATACCATGTGTAGATTCGATATGTGTAAGATCGACCGGACCCCTCTTTTTTAAAATGCAAAGAATTTCTAAAAATTCAAGACAAACAGAACATTCAACGAATTCAGAGAATTTGAGAAATTATAAAAATTCAAGGAAATCCGAGAATTCACGGAATTCAGCGAATTAAGGAAATTCAGTGAATTCACAGAATTTAACTCATTCTAGGATTTTAGAGTAATTACGGAATTCAAAGAATTCATCAAACTAAGGAACTCAAGAAATTTAAAGAACTTGGGAATTTCGAAGACTTCATAAAATTAAAGGAATGCTTAGAATTAAAGAAATTAACAGAGGTCGAGGAATTCAAAAAAAAAAAAGTAATTCAGATAGTTAAAGGAACTTATATTTTTTAATTTAGATAATTCAGAAAAATCAGACAATCAGAGGAATTGAGAGAATTCGAGTAATTCAGAGCATGCAGAAATTTCAGAAAATTGAAGGATTCTAGAAATTAAAGAAACTCAGGAAATTCAAACAACTGATGAATTCCAAAGACTACACAGAATTTATAAAAATGTTTAGAATTAAAAAATTAAAAGGATTAAAGGAATTACGAGAATTCAAGGAATTAAGAGAGTTAAAGGAACTCAGAGAAAACATGGAATTCAGAAAACTCAAAGAATTTATTGAATCAAGTTCAACCAGTCTCCACGGTGAGGCGCTCTGGCCAATTTCGGGCATCGTAACAGGTATATATAAGAACAACATAACCTGAAAGTTTTAGGATTGCCCAGAAAAAGCGAACTGCAGTGTTCACGAAACGCTGGCAACTTTCATAGTTGTAAACACAATTGAAACCCGCAACACCTTTTTTCATAATGAATGATATTGAAAGTTGTATTGAAACGATGCAGGGACAGCAAAACTGTCTCAAAATTCTTACACTTGAAAAATCATAACAAAAAGTCTCAATGCTACTCACTGCGACATAAAACAATTTTTCTTCTCCTAAAATAAAGAATACAGCACAGTAAATTTGTCTTGTACACTACCTGCAAGAAAATATTAAAACTTCACCTTTTCCTATTAAACACCCTTAGATTTGACATTTCTGAAATTCAGCCTACATTGGACTGCATATAATTTGATCAACTTCAACGGATTATGGATCTTTCCACTCAAAAACAAAAAATATACTTTGATAAATTACTTATAGTAAAACACACACCACTAACTAACACAGTAAAGATATCTCTAAACACCCTCTCAGAAATGAAACGATTTCAGCATTGTCTTAAGAACATCATTTTCTTGAAATCAGCTGTAATTTGGTATCCAAAATATATACCCTTCCACCAAAAAGCAAATGACATTAGATAACGGATTTGTAATCAGCAATCCAAAAAAGCGGGTATACCTATTTTGGTAAGCATTCAACATAAAAAATTGTTTTATTGAAGAATATCAAAGTAAGAAAAACATTTTGGACTTGAAGTCGATATTTTAGGTGCTGCCACCTTGAATTTAAAAAAACCTATACATGAATTTTGAATGTTAGGTTCCATGGACGCAAATAATTCACAAATTATAAAAATCCAACGACAGTTCCGCGGTGAAAATTTAAAATGAAAAATGTTTGCCATTCGAAATGTTGTGTTTTTTGTTAAATAAACAAATATAACTTTGTTAATATACATTTTTTCATAATTATGATTACGCAATTCGAGTGTTTAGACAATTTTACATCGAATATGACTTGTCTCAATTTATTTACCGTCGGATGCATATTTAAAGTTGCGGTTGAAAAAGGCATAAAAAATCGTTTGTTTTTACCTTAACAGGTAGGCTGGTTGTTTTAAAGTTATTTTCAAACATTTTTACTTCCAATTGTAATTAAAATTAGATGGTCAATTTTTTTACCTGAAAGAGTAAAAATCTCAAGAAATCGTGTTCACCATGTCAAAAAATGCTGTTTCCAGAAAAATGCGTTTGAAGTATTTTTATGAGAATGTGTGAAAAGAAGCTGCTTATCCTCCTTCGATTAGAAACATGTTCGTCAACTTAGATTATATTTATTCCTAATTAACGCACAGTTTTTAATGTCATATAGTATTAAAGGGAAAATATTTGTCTACTTTTTTATTGTTGACTTTTTTCCATTGCATAGGTTATTTATTAATTTCTGAAAAATATCAAGATAGTGGTCAGGAAAAAAAAATTTCGCGTTCTACAACGTCATTTGTGTTTAAACTGATGAAAGCTACAAATCAAAATTAAGTTCACAGTTCCTCTATTCTCCCTTTTATTATTTCCCGTTAATTATTTTTTTTGCGCTCAAGAATCAAGTGAACAAAAATGTTGAAATAAGTTTCTCAAAAATCCTTAATTAAACTTAGGCCAATTTTTAGAAAATCTAAACATTATTTTTATTTTTTATTTATTTTTTTAATCGATAATGGTGACTGCAAAAATTTCCTGCGTATTATTACAAATAACAATGTTTGCGCGGTTCATAGAAATGAAAAATGTCCTTAGGGTGTCACGATGAGGTCAAAAATTAGTAAACATTTTTTTTAATTTTTCTTACGCATAATGATATTACATGCTAATTTTTTTATTTAAAGTTTATTGTGAATTCGAGAGGAAAAAATAATAATAATTAATAATAATAATTAATTAAAAAATAATTATCAATGATAACATAATGTACTATAATAATATAATTAGTAATAAATAATAATTAATTCAAGTAAAAATAATTAAAGGCAATTTTACAGGAATATTAAAACAAAATTTAGATTTAACAAACAGCCTCAAACAATTCTTCAGACACATAAAACGAGCACAAAAAATTGGAAGCAAATATAATTTAAAGTGCCCAATTACAGGATTTTTTTAAAAAAAAGTTGTTGTGGCACTTTAAAAAAGTCTCAATTGAAAAAAAATTAAAGCTATTCTTCCAACCGCGCTTTTACAAGAAATTAAAGCAAAATTTATTTCAAACATGAAATCCAGCCGTGCCAGTATTTCAGAAAATAATATTTGTTTTTTTTATTTTCATAGGTATTTCAATTTCGTATGTCACTTGCGTGACTTCAAAAGTCCTTAGTTATAAAGACTTTCTTTCAGAAAGCAATAATTTTTATTAGTTGCATTTATATAATCATTAATTTTATAAAATTAAATCTTTCAGACGTTTTAAAGGAGAGCTTAATAGCAACTTCTTATTTTTCGAACCGAAGTCCCTTAAAATTCAGCTTTAAAAAAATACCTAGAATAATATAAATCTTCATAGATCGTAGAGAAATGCGTCTACTTTTCATTTAAAAAACCATACTATTATAAATTTATCAGTCATTGCTGTAATTGTAAAGCCGTATAGAAGTAATAAGAGTCGTAAACAACTTAACCAACGAAAGCCATTATCTCCTAATGCGCAATAATTAGCTGTTTGAAATTGTTAGATTGTATTTAAAATATGTAAAAAATTAACTTCTTATTCCTATTATTTCAGAATAGCTGACGTTTGAAAATTATTTAAACAATTTTAATAAATAAATACACAGTTTTCGTATATCACAATGAATAGGCTGACATTTTTGTGTATAATGAACCAAAAATGTTTAAAGAGTGTTTTACAGTGCATCATAAATTTGTTGTATCTTCGATGAGAAGAGATGATCAGTTGACCTTTGAAGCGTGAAACGTCTCCATCTGTGAATTGTTTATGTTGTTTTGCTAAAAAAACAGTAGACGATCGTTTCCTACCCGAAATCCATTGGCAATAGACACACGGAGACCAAATCCTATACATTAACTCGACAAAAATCGAGAATTTTTCTAAATATAACCTCAAGGCACAAACAAAAATAAAAAATTCCTAAATCCTTTATATAATGTTTGGAGCTATGTAAAGACTTTTATATTCAAGCGAAAATTTGCTGTCAGTTCATTGATGTCAAATCTTACAATTGCACTCGTCCATTGCAGGATCACTTTATCACTTCAATCACAGATATTATACAATAAAATAAAATTATTATAATTGTAATTATCTGCTTTGATGTAAATAACAACTTCCGATGCCCTCTAGCTCTAACCTAGTTGATCAGATCTCTCTTCCTATCGCATTAAAGTTGACGGAGATTTTTGATCATTTTAAATAGATTAGAGGGTATCGGAATCCCACCCCTGTAAATATTTTCATGCGTCAAAAATGTGCTTATTGTCAGTTACATTACTTTGGTTTCCTTATCTCTATTATCCATGCCGAAATCCGAGCCAGAAATATCACGTTGCAAAAAATATATTACCAGAGTTTTAACTATAAACTTACGACTAAAGATGTTCGATATAATCAACAACAAAAAGTGATATATATCTAATCTTGATGCGATGCGATGATATGAAATATTTTCATGAAAATTTGAATGAATTAAATAAATTTTGGTACCTTCGACAAAATATATTTAATTGATCATACTAAATGCTTTTATTCAATCAATTAAGTACTATATCTGCTAAAAGATTTGGTTTAGAAAAACTTCAATATTGGTATATTTCGACTTTTTCTCATAATTTTCTAGAAAAATATCCATTAAAACAAAGTTCTCATTACAAATTTTTAAACGAATGTGACCCCCTCTTTTCAAAACCATCCGTGTTGATTTGACTTTGAAATATTTACTGGAAGTTTATATAACGTGAAGCTTTAGTAAGGAAGTTCAATTTTCGGAACTGTTTTTAAAATTTTGAATTAGTGATTGGTAAAATATTTGAGAAAATATGTATATTCTCGTTTCATTACATTTCAATTAGTGTTCATTATGATTGCTAATTTAATTAAAAAAATTCGCGTGAATACGTATCATGTGGAAAATTTATTTATGACGCAGGCTCAATTGAGTTACGCCTCCTCAAAGGTATTAGTGTTGAGTCAACTAAAATCTGTTTTGCTCGAATATTTGTTTTCGAGTTCTAATATCAATGTTTGCATGACAGAATACGAGACTTTCGACTTCTTTTCGTATCAAAGTTTTAAAATATTTCATACGAAAGAGAATAAAGCAGCTATCTTTGGAATTTTTAATTGATTGTTATGTTTGATTTTTTCAATATTTTTAATTTTCTTGTTCATCATGCGTTTTTTAAGTATGGTGGTACTTCCATATTTGCCCACCTTAATTATTCACTACTTCGATACTGGAATATTACGAATTGCTTAATCCATATATTTGAGATTATATAGGGCGATATCTATTAGTTAAAGAGGGCTATAGAGATAGGAGAAGAATAAAAGGGTTAAGCATAAGAACGCGATTGTGAAACAATTTTAACTTTATTGTAACAGTAAAAAGATAATATGTTATGAAACTTGTAGGTACATAGACTAAGCTCCTTCAACCAAAACCATTTTCGATTCACAAGAATCGATATTTTTTGAAATAATTTACTAATTAATTAGTGCAGCGTGATCCTGGATCGCCTAACGTCTTTCAGGATCTACCTTTTTTTTCTACGGGAAACTGCCAGTAATTTTATGACGCCTCGGAAAAAATTATAGCTGAAAGGGCTCGGTTATGAAAGTTGAACCTTGAGGACCTTTTTTCTGGTGTAGCCTACTAGGACTTAAAATAATAAGTATTTTATTTTAAGTATTTAAATACTCAACCCCTTGAACATGTCATCTTGATAGTTGAAAGTTTATTTTTTTGTCAGCTGGCGCACAAAAATTGCCTTGCTTACACCTTCACGATTTATACAGCTTGTTTTAAAATTATTCTTGACAACCTAACATCCATCAATACAGTATTGGTACCTTAATTCTACGCCCGCTTCCTCTTATCGTTCTGCCTTCTTCACTTCGCCTCGCACGCATCATCTTATCACGCCCCTTACCTCGCATTTCCAACCTCTGTCCCTGCGATTACTATCCAATATTCATCAACTAATTATTTACAATATTTAAAATTTCGCTCATATTTACGTTCTCTCCTATTTACAATGCTTCCCTTTCCATTCTTCTTCCTCCTTCCTCCTCTTCTTCTCCATTTTACGCAATACCCCCTTCACCCATAAAACCGCCCTTCTATCCCCCGTTTTAAGAGGTTATACCACCATGATTATCTTCATACTTTTCATTTACTCGCGAACCTTAAGTCAGTGTTCCATCTTTGCATACCCCTTTCCGTACAGTTTACACATTCTCTTCTCTATAGAAAGACAGAATATATTAAAACCCTCCATGCACCCACTCCTCATTCTCGCTTTTAGCTCCTAACTTACTTTCTCTCTATTCTCACGCAAATACTACGCTTTCTCCCTTGGCAGAATACACCCGTAATTAGCATCTCTCCTCCGCTTCTGCCTTCCCTCGCTCCATGTCGTTCTTCTTGGCCACTTTAAATACATTTCTACCATCCTCGTGAATCCTTCTCACTAAATTCCCCTGCAACCCATTTCTTCTAAAATACCTTCCTCTTTCAACTTCCATCTTCCCCTCTCCTCCGTTTTCCTTCTCCCACCACTACTTCATAACCAGCTTACTTCCGCCCCTCTTTCAGAAATTTTCCCTCATATTTGCACGCCCGATTGCTTGTTTGAATCCCTAAACTTGTCCCCTTTGCCTCCCTTCTAACAATGTAATTAGTTGTATTCCTTGCCAACCACAGTGTCTACTTTGAATATCTCTTCCACGTCCTATTTAAATCCTCATCTTTCTTCCACCCACACACCTTTACTCCATGCAATAGCACACGCAGTTCCTCATAGTCGCATTGCCCCCCCCCACCCTTTCTCTCTTTTTTGTGACCATTCACTCCCTCATTTCTTCGGAACAAGAAGCACAGGTACGCGAACTCCTTCACATTCTGCAAAGCCTTTCGTTTCTACTTCCATTTATCTCCCTGATCCTTTCTATCACCGTTTCTAAACACCATAACCTTGGACTAATTAAAAGATGAACAATTTGCAAATTGCCCATCGTCATTTTCAAAATTAAACTGTTTAAATTTTAATTTAAAAATTAAAACTAATGAAAAGAAAAAATGGAGAATGGAGCGTTGAACATAACAATCTAGAACTATAAAATTGTATCCATTCAGAATTGCAGAAAATATTGAATTTCTGAGATAATAGTTTTACATAAAAATAATAATATTTCTGAATACTAGTCCACAAAATTGTAAAGATATACAAGAGTAAGATTTTCTTATTCTATCGTGGGCCTACTGCCGTGACTTCAAGGACCGCCGGTAACTGGATATTAAATAATTCCCTTGAGCTGCTTCTCTTTAACTACGTTCAGGCGACTAATCCAAATCATGACGAATTACAACCAACTGTCCTGTTTGAGGTTTAAGAGATATATAGATTTAAGCTAGAGTTTTAAAGTTTAAATCTTCAAAATCAGTTTCTAAACAAGCTTTTGGAAGAAAAGTTCAAATTCTTTCTTACTCAATTGGCATGCACGGTAGTTCGGAAATCTTATGCGAGATGGCGGGAACTCGTGAAAATATCAAAAAAGCGGTGGTGGTGAGACTGTTGCAACTAAGGCTATGATATGACCACAAAAGTTAGAATAATTTCATCTATGTGTTTTCTCGAGGGATTATTTTTAGTTGCCCTATTTCAATATTCCTCTATCTGCTTTTTTTTAACAGGTATAGGAAACTGTATTAATTACTATAAAGCATTACTGCATCTTTAATAATCATGAATTGATTAAACGCGTTGCTGAAATGTAAGTAAACGGTCTGATCGGATACGCATACCTATGACTTCGCGACCGACTGCCTTCGTTGAGTAGAAAGAGGCAGTAAAGGTTAGACACACTTGATTCGTTTAATAACAAATGGGAAGATGTTGATTGTGTCTATTATTTGAAGCTTTTAATTTTAACTTTATTTTGTCGTTAAAGTCGAATGAATTTGTAAGTATTAATTCTGTTGGAGGATTTCCATCCACGAGTGATCAGTTCGTGAACGAGAGACTTTTACAATGGAAATTATCTTGTTTTTCCTAGACTATTAGGAATCTGAGTGATACAGACAATTTAGGTTGTGGCGCATTGTAGCTTGTTTTCATGCCACAGGTTGAATTTGGGAATTTATTAATTGCAAATGAAATAATTTATTGTAACAAACGGGTATAAATTTCCCAATTTAACTAGGTTGTACCCTTTTTATTCCTTTTACTTGAATTTGATTACTGTTGTCATTTATTCGAGTTTAAATAATGACTTGCCGATAAAATATTTATCTTAAAATTACTCTGAAGTTAAATTTTGTTGATAAAAACACTGAATTAAACTGAAATGAAAATCCCACCGCTGCCAGGATGGTCAAGGTCACAATAAATTTATTATAAAAACATAGAATAAAGTTACTAAATATTAACTTACGGGTACCTTTTCTTTTATGAAAGGGCGAGAGACAGTTGTTTTGTCGATTGCATCCATTTTTATCGTAGGGCAACGACGAAACCCTACCGGATAGTTGTTCAGTAAATACAATGCACAGGCACGATTGGTAGTGCAATACAGGGACATACACAGCTGCCCAATCCACACGTTAGTTTTTATCACGAATGTTAACACTGCGGACTTCACTTGAGAAAAACTCAATTAACGTCGTCCAAAAGTCTCAGCCGACGGAACTTAGTACTCGAATCGAACACGGTAACTGATTTAAATTTGACTTTGAAGTACGCGACTTTGTCGAGCTTGTTCGTTCGCGTAGATGGAGTGCACAGTATAACTGCTTGAGACTGAAGACTTTGGTACAAGGGAGGATCGGGGTTTATATAGTGCTTCGTCCCCATAGGTTTATGGATGCGAACACGATCCTTACTACTGATGAAAAAGCACGTTCCTGTTGTGTCAGTTGTGTCTTTCTCGATCGGTTACATGTTACTTGATACTCGCTAGCCTCGCGGTGGCATACAATGCCTAATAGCTATTGCTGGCCGCCACGATCGGTGATCGCGCATCTCTACTCTTGACCTTTCTGAGATTTAATTTCTGACTTGTTCATTTTAGGGGATTTTTGTACGACACTTTGGATTACATGGTGTCTGACTAAGTACATGGTCTATCAATAGCGCAACGAAATGCGTATTTTCAAATGAGAAAGTTACACCATTCTAATTTTTAACTGCTCTTCCATAAGTTTATATGTATACATAAGTATAATTCTAGTATTCATGAAAATACGCTTATGTATTAATATTTATTCATCCTTAGATTGATAAATTTCTCATAAGGTTTCATTTCGATTATCGTGTGTTGTTAAACTGGAGATATCTTCCTGCAGATGAGTTAGTTATGCACGTGAATGCATATCTGCTTAATAGCGCTGTCCCATGGTTGTCTTCGAGATAAGGTAGGTTACGCCTTTTAGAGCGTTATGAAAATTATAATGTTTCGGGACGTAAAATCTCATAAACGGATGTTCATATACATTTTTTAAGGGGAATTAAAATTAAAGAAAAATAAACAATTAAATTTGCACTCTAATTTCAATATCTAATTTAGCAGTCCTGGACCGAGTTACATAAATTAATAACACACACATTTTCACACAAAAAAATTATGTAAATTTCCAGATGAAAAAATTTATTTGCACTAGATAAAGCATTCGTCTTTATCTAATGCAAATAAATTGCAAACGGATGCATTTTACACTAAAATAATTAATCTTAACAAAAAACATTAATTGTTTGCCAGAAAAGACTAATTTAAACACATACATTAATATTTTTTAACCCATAATTCACTCTCTAAAGGAAATATGTAATACCTTAACCAAATAGGGATATCTATTTTTAATCAAAAATAAAATAGTTAGGTTTTCAGTTCAAAGATTGATTTTGTGCAACACAAAAAAACGGAATTTGAACAAAAAAATGAATTAAAAAAAAGGGTTAAGTTTCTATCTATATTAATCACTTTTTAAACCGAAAATATATAGGTACTTTTTAGCAATGGAGTTAATTTTCAACCAAATAGTCAAATTTTAAAACCAAATTTTAAAATATGAAAAAAGTCGAATTTCTAATACAGCAGCATATCTGAATTATCGACATACAAATATGAATTTCTAACAAGAAAGACATTTTTTAAACGAAAATAAAATTATAATTTTTAACAAAAAATATCATTTTAACTAAAGATTGCAAATTTCCACCCAAAATGAGGAATTTTCATCAAAACACTTAAAATTTTTACGAAAAAAATGACCTTCTAAGGAAACAGTTCACGTTTTAAAAAATAATACAATTTTTCCAATTATTTTGCAATTAATCAGAAACGAACATTCAGATCTGTAAATTAGTTTTATTTTCTTTTAAAAAAGTTTCTATAGATTTAAGTCGTTGAAGTATTGGTTGAAACTTACTGATTTTTCATTAAAGAGAATGTTGGAAATTTTCTAAGAATGTTTAGTTTTTAAATTTCAACATGCATCTATTATTGACTGTAGGTCATTGCCATGTAGGTGTTTATGGCGTCCTACGAGTTATACGACCTGCACTCCAAGTCAGAGAAGCTCCAAATAAATTACATGACTTACAGGTGGAAGGTTCTTTCAATAAATATACCACATAGTTAAACTCAACTAGAATAGAACGTTTATTCAGTATTCAGACCATTGTACGTCCTGTAGTTAATCGCACATGCGAAAGATGGGTCGGCTGGACAGGAACTGCTCGTCGAGCGAGACTCGAGTAACGAGGCGACGCGGCAAGGCGCCGCGATAGTGTGGAGTAAGGAGATTGGAGAAGGGCTCTCACTTGTACGCCAGGTGGTAGATCGTACCTGGTAACGCAAACCCGTGCTGTATTTACAGACGTTGGGATGGTAGTGCAATATCGAGTGCTATGCGCGCTAGTTATGATATTCCGTACGACATCCCTACATGACGAGAAAATCAGTGTCATCTACCTTTGAAGCTTATCATCTCAGCCAAAAAAATGCTAGCGCAATAAAAAACAAGTGAAGATGTTTATGTAAACAAATTTTTGTGCTTTGTAAACTGAAAAATGTAAAATATCAAAGCGATTCAAACTCCCAACTATAACGCGTAGACTTTGTAATTATTAATTATTTTTGGTTAAAATGCCAGGAAGCAGTCCGGAACCTTTTTTTGCTGCCGAGGACGTGCCAGATGCCACCCAAGGATTCAGAAACACGGGTCGAAGAAAGGCACGAGCGGTCGGCAGTAAAATAAAACAAGGTTCAGGCTGCTTTCTGGCACTTGTTTTAAAAAAGATGTCTAATAATATATCCGCTGCAGTTTGCAGTTTTAATCGTTTTAATATCTTCACTCATGAATTTCTTCACATTTTTCCCATTGCCCCTTGTAAAAGAAGTAATTCTCCAAACTTCACTGTTCTTAAATATACCCACAAATCCTTACTTTTTTTTACATTTTTAATTAATGAAAGCACACAATTTATTTACATAAACATCTTCAAGCTCATTAGCGTAGAACACTTTAAGCTTTTATATAACTATTTTTTATTGCGCTTACATTTTTTTGACTGGCAGATGCTGCTCACCAAAATCCATGAAATATACTTGATCATCAGAATAGGATCATTCTAATGCACAATTTTTGCATAAAATAAAAAATCCGTAATGCCCATAAAAGCGTTACATATAAGTTCGTTTCAAAATTTCCGTCGATCTGATTGAACTTTCCTGGACTTGTTTTCAAAACGCGAACTCTTTATTGTACATAATTGATATTCATCAACCCTACACTTAACGTTCTTCTCTTCCTCAGAACCTTGTGGATAATCAGCATGTCTTTGAAATAGTGCATGAAAAAGTGGCGTACCAGGATGTGGGTTATAGACTAAAGCCAGGCCGTCGCCATTTTCTTGTATTAACATAATTTGGGATCTTGTAAAATTGAACACTTCAAGTTCAAGTACCCGGGCCTCATTTCTTTTGGGATAAATTCGGTATAAATGAAAATCTGAAACTGTAATGTTAAGTACTAAAGAAAACGGAGGCGGGTCAGAAAGAAGCAGGGGTCTGATATTATGAGATGATCTGGCAGGAGCAGAAAACTTCGCAGCAGCATAGTGCATGTAAGGAGAACGTGTCATGCCATGAGTAGGATGGAAGGCACGATATTGTGCCATGGGGAAAAAATTCTGCCCGCCAGAAGCATAATAAGAAGTGTAAGCGTTGAGATGAAGTTTCTCGCATTGGTAATTCAACACTGGAACAAGAAAGAGAAGATTAAATTTTCTAAATGTACACAATCGAACCGTAACCTGGGTTTGAACAGCGTACTGTTGTCAGTTTTGTTGAATTTTGTCTGAAAATCCACAAACTTTTAAAAGAAATGACCTAGAGGGTAATTTTTTTTTTAACGGAAGATCATTTCTCAACAAATATATATAAAGTGTAGAAAAAGGCAACAAAAACATCGTTAAGCTAGAAAAACTATGTTGAAGTTAGCAATTTTTGAAAAAAATCCTTTATTGAATACCATAGGCAATTAAGCATGTAGATATTATATTTGATGTTCTGAATACGCTTTTAGACAGATTTTTGCATTATGATTACAAACGCGGCTTGTACATGAACTTAGATAAAAAGGATTCTAATAAAAAGGCGATTTACTACTACTCTTAGACGCTGTCTGGCTCGCTGAATCCAAAACCGGGGCTAGTTCAGCCCTATAAGTTAGATTCCATGGTTTTATTAATTTCAACCTTGCGATGACCTTCAAGAAGACCCGATAATAAAAGAATGACGCCGTATTTGGATTCAGCTATAACAAAAATGTCTAAAAGTAATGTTTTTCTTCATTCTGCTCTTTACTTGACCTTGATATTGACCTGATGGGGTCAAACTGACTTCAGACTAGGATTCAGCAACCTCAAAAACGTATTGGTATGGTGGTTCATCTAGGGTTTCTGAATTTGTTTTGCGGTGCTGTGTCATATTTATCAAAGCGAATTTCATTATTATAATTATTCAAAGGTTTCTGGGGACGCGGTTCTCAATTCTGAAATAAAAATGTCAAATTCAAAAATATCGAACCCAATATATTTGTTAACTGCTTTTTTACTTGTGCACTCTAATCCTATTTCTTTTCCTTCTATCATTTTTCCATCTCTTCATCGACATTTCCCTCTGCCATTTTGATATTTCTGACCTTTTCTCTAAACTGTTGTTTTACTTTCATTGATCAATCCTCTTTTTCTGCTCTTTTTAACTCTGCTCTCTTTTTATCTATATTGCTATTACTCCTCAACGTGTATATTCACCTTCCTCATCTCCCTCTAACTTGCCGTTTAAGATAGGCCATTCCTACTCCTCCAAGTTCATTAACAACTTCTTTCCCTCCCCATTCAGGACCTTATCTTTGGATTTTCTTCCTTTCTCATCTCCCTATTCCCTTACTCCTCTATCTCCTGCTCTCGCATTAAAATCTCCTTCTATTATAACACACTATTACACACTTTTACATAGACCTCACTATCTTCTACTGCTCTCCTTTCATCTCTACCTTTTCAAGAATTTTTGGCAAAATATTTTATTCAGCCAAAATTATAAGTTTTCAACATTGGAGATAAATTTTTTACCAAATAGTTGGATTTTCAAATAAAAACAGTTTTTTTGAATTTAAGAAAACTATTTTTAACCAAATGTTTGCACTTTTCACTAAATAGGTGTAGCTTTTTCGGCTTTATGAGAAGTTAAGAAATATTAGGAAAACTTTGAGCAATTATAAAGATAATTCCAGACTATAGAAGCTTTAAAATCAAATGTAGATTTTTTAATATTGCGAATAAAAGAAGCTTTTAAAGAATATGGATGGGTTTAACAGAATAAAAAATGTTTTCAAGATGTCTGAGAAAATTGCAAACTTGTTTCATTCTGAATGAAATATTTGCTAATCTGGAAAGGATTCGTGGGTTTAAATTTTTGATAAAAGTTTTTCTTCATTTCTCATTTAGAGACAAATGATATTTTATTTTTTATTCTTTAAAAGTACTTTCTAACAAGATTTTCAGATTTATTATACAAGTCCTTTCTAGAACCAATTAACAGTTATTAATAATGATGTAAAAAAATGATTACGTAATAAAGAAATTAATAAACAAAAGTTATTTATAGGCATTATTAATATAAAATCCATTGTTTTGGTATGCAATTACGGATACAATAATTTTTTTTTTGAAATAATTAAAAATAGATTCTATTTGGTGATCTTTGAACAATTTTTTTTTAAATTACAGCTTTTATATTTTTCAACAAATAGGATCATTTTTTGATGAAATGAACTAGGAGTATCTTCCTCATGAGACTTTGCTATGATCATAATTACCTCTCGAAATAATTTTTCGAATCAAAATATGTTCAAAATGTGAATATTGAAAATCTGAAAGTTGTTTATGTCATCCAAAAATGTAGACCTGAGTAAAAAGTGTATATAAAAAAATAGTTGCTTTGGAATCCTAGCACAACCCAGAACAACTTTTAGATTTACGAAATTCGCATTTGGAAAAATATTAGATTCATCAATTTTGGATAAATACTGTCTTTTTTCAATTAAAATTATTTATAACAACTGTAAATTTTAATTATTCACAATATTCTGCAGTTAGGTAACACTATTTAGGTAAAACTAGGACAAAAATTTAGTTCTGTAGTTCGAAAAAAATATTTCTTAGGCGGTTAAACGTGAAAAGTCAAATTCATTTAGGTCAATCCAAAAAATAAATTAGGGCAGATATGATTTAATTTATGTATATGTGTGAGATACAATAATTGATTAATTTATTCAACTCATTTTAAAATTTGTATATACTCTTTTCATTACAAAATTTGATATTCTGGATCTGAGTTTTTTTATTTTCGATTACCGATTGCTCATTTTTTTCATTTCTATAGCCTTTTTCAAAATTAATATTTGCAACCCTGATTAAATTCAATTATTTAAAAAAAATTAGCATTTTTTCAAATGCAGTTTCTGAATAATAATATTAAATAATATAAATAAATGAAATGCGCAAATAGGAATATTTTCTTTGTTGTTCTTTATCTTGTTTTTCATGCTTATTTTTTACAGTTCTTCTTATGGTTTTTGAAAAATGTTTCGAACTTTTTCCTCTTTTAGAAAATTGATTTTTTACCTGTAATGAAAACAACTTTCCCCTGTTAGTTTTTTTTTTTTGCTTAAATATGAATTCATCTCGTGAAAAACGGTACTATTCGTGTTATCTGTGTTATCCGCGTGGGCTAGACCTCTATCGATTCAAAAATGGAACTACGGTAGTTCAATTTTCTTGAGACCAGTTTGATGCGACTAGCGAACGCCTGACGTACCAGTATCGAGACAACATTGCTTTTGCGGATGCGGGACTAGAGCAATCTACCAGAAAACGCTCGTGCTGTTCGACGCTGGTATGACAGGAGTTCGGAAGAAGCTGGACACGATGCGTTCTACTAGCTAGACCCGCACGTTCTCGAGCTCGACCAACTGCGCTTCGATAACCCCTGCGTGATCAACAACAGTATTACCCAAAATAAAATAGTTATTAAGACTTGATGAATATCAATTGTAGTTTATGTACCAAACTTGTCGACAGAAAGGCATATTCATATGCAAACAACTTTTAGTCGTAGGTCATTGGCAGTATTCCCAATCTTGGGAAATTTTTTAAACTGCGCTTGCGTCGCGCTGACAACCAGATTGGCCACTGTTAACGCACAAAATTTGAATTATATAAATTTTCAGATTTAAGATTTACAATCAGTAATGATTTAGAAATGCTCAAATATAATTTCCCTCATCCTAAAATAAGATTTTGGAGTGACAGATACAAAAAATTAGATTTTAAGGAAAAAGAGGTTATAAATGCTGAGATCAGAAAAATAAATTATTTTTGCTTGTCGCAATAGCTAATCTCGTCTCTCTCGAGTTTAAAAATTAAATTTTTGTTTATTTCAAACATTTTACCTTAAAATAAAATCACCAAAATTACCAACAATGAATCAAGAATATTTAACTACTGCACTCATAAATGTTATATCATAAATTTTTTTAATAACTTGAAGACCTGAATTACAAAAAAGTGATTTTTAATTTAAAGTATTGAAGTTCATGAATCACACTGGTAATTATCTTATTTATTATTGATGAATGATAATATATAATTTTAGAGCGCATCTTGATTTCAAATCGACCCTTAGAATAATATAACAGAGTTTTATAACTCCTCTTGATTAAGAAACTTAAAATCTTTCCAGATTTTAATAAATAGAACGGAGAAACGGTACACTTTCTCGAAAATTCTTATTTAAAGTATTCGTTTCATTTAAAAAGTAATAAATGGGGTTACATGGTATAGGGATATAGGTAGATCATATGGCACGAGCTTCACCAAGCGATACGCATACCATGCGCGAGTACCGTAGAACGCTACGGTACCAACCTCGCTGACTACTCTCGTGTCACCCTACTCGAACTTCCGCTCGCTGCAGCGTCCTCTCTCCTTTACGTTCGCGTCGACCGCTTTCGCACCACACTTACTGTCCGACCGACCCGTTAAACACTCGTCTCAACGAAGACTTGCAATGTCTTCTCAATCACTGCATAACTTATATTTGACTGAATACGAGCAATGTCTTCTTAACTCTTTAAATAAAGTACGTATTTGTAACCTTCCCAAGTCGTGGAACATATGGAGTCAGATCCTATTCGGAAGTTTAATTGTGCAAGACAAGCATTGGAGTAATTACCTATATCCATGCTACATCTTAATAATGGTAACAACCCACCAATGGAACTAACAGGGGCGCTATCTGTACGTGGCAGCTTAAATTAATTAGCTATTCTGATAGTCTAATAGGTGTTCGGCTAGCAAATGCCCGACGTACTAGTATCGAGACAGCATTGCTTCTGCGGATTTTCTTACAAACCAGAGACAGTGATCCCATATTTGAAACGAGTTACCCTCGCACGCAATCAAAGCTCGTGTAGAGTGGTTGCGTAGAGGCGGTAACCTAGCACATGAATTTAATTGCGCGCGCAACCAACTTCTCTTCTTCCCAATCCGAAAGGTCGAAAATGCACGATTGCCGAT
>JAAAKG020043769.1:0-18818 GCA_010014905.2 Druon quercuslanigerum
ATATACTTAATCCATTGCAGATCGAGGGTTTACAAAGCCTCAAGAACTTTCATCGTTGTTTCGCAGGTTCTCCGATCTAAGGTACCGACTCATTAAACAAAGTTCGAGAAAAGAGCTGACTTATTGTTAAGAGCTGGAGGTTTTACTCTTAAAAAATGTCTCTAAAACGTAAGTAATGTTTTGCAAAGAATTCGACCTGGATATTGACAGACATCTACTTCTTTTTCTGCTGACCAGAATCCTACTTTCAGAGCATTGGGGATTCTGTGGCAACCATCATCATATTGCTTTCGATTTCAGATTCAACCACCATCAGAGATGGCCATAGTAACTAAGACGACTTTCTTCTTAGAGATTTCTCATATGCCCATTCCGATAGGACGATTGCTTCCGGTTCTATTCCAAGGTAAAATTTGTTATGCAGAGTCTGGAGAATCTCAAACTAGATTGGGATCAATTTCTACCTTCTGACTGCCTTAAGACTTGTATGGAGTTCCGCGCTGAACTGTCAAAACTTATAACATTGATCATCTCACGCTAGGTGGGATTGTCATCGGAAGTCTCTTGCAAATTATATCTTGCAATGTTTCCTAATTTTTTTGATTAAAATTGTACTGTGATAAGGAAGAGATATCTCATGAGTCTTATGCGGTTTAAATAAATGTGGTGGCCGTGGCAATTGTTTTCATATAACAGAAGTTTATACGTTTTGTGGAAGCAACGACAGACACGAAAAATTCTGATCCAAAAAACGTTGGTATCATTTAGAACTTCAGCTTCAACAGATACCTTAAAGAGCCAAACAGGTAAGTTTAAAACGGTCTCGAAAACAGGATAAAGGCGCATTCACAAGTCAAACGCTTGAAAAGTAGGACTGGTAAGTTGAGGATTTGCTACATTATCTTCATTAGGTTATGACCGTCAGACTTCGATTACATGAGTGCATCTGATCGTTTAGAACACCACCTAAAGTATCATTTAGAGCTTATTTCTTGTTTTGGGTTTCTATTTAGCAAGTGGGGTTCATTGTTGTTGCAGTTCCTTTGGAACCAAGAAAGGGTCCCAATGGAAACTTCAGTTTTTTTGTGCACATTCCTTGAGTATTATTATTTTGGTGCTATTGGGTGCAGCATTTTTTTAACTTTTATTTTATTGTCAGAAAAAAGTTTTTATTATTTATTATGAATAACTGCATATATAATGGAATTTTGTTTTAAAAAATATATCCAGACAGCTACACGCAGCCCTCCGTGACACGTCGAAGTTTTTTATCTTGTTAGGTAAAGAATTTCCTAACGATGCATGCGACATTGGGAAATGGTTTATTGTTTGATTATTTAAATCTTGCAATATTTCTCTATTGACAATAATTTGGACAAACCAAGGTCACGTCTTCAATATATAACGCCAACCCTTGAGCTATTATTTCCCTCTTCATCAGCTATGATCTTCAGAAAAATCTTCTAGAAATTGGCCTATTCATTTTAGAATCATGAAAACCATCACACCGACTCTGCTGATATCCTCAGTGCTTCTTTTTCACTCTGTTGGTAAGAAGGATACGTCCGAAAATAATTTAAATAATTACAATTTTCTAGTTAATATTTGTTGTAAGTACTAGAGCAAGAAAGCGTGCGCTATATACTTTTTTCCCTGAAACGGTTTTTTGTTTTAACTTTCTATTGTAATTGGTACCATACTTTTCGAACATGATTGTAAGGTAAAATTCCAATCATCGTACTGTAAATCAATCTGATTATATTTTATTTTAGCAGATTTCAATCCTAACATAATTTATCAAGGCACTATTTAAAAAAGCTGTTCATCCACGTTCTCATGCGCGCTGCTCGCGATGGTACACTGTCGTCCTTCTCGCTGGTGTTCGTACATTTAAGGCGCTTTATGGGTCCTAATTTTTATATCATGTATTACAAATAACAACTTTTCTCATGAAATTCAGAATCGGGTTTTTATAAAAATTGTCCTGTTGATATTTTTTTAAATTGTAAAAACAATGCATTTTATGCTTCTGGGAAGGTGCTAACCGCTACCGTGAGGCTACCCATGGTGAATCGAATATTGGCATGAAACTATTCATAATTATAGGAGAAAAGTTGTCATTTATAATACGTGGACCAAAAATTAACCCCTAGGTCGTTTAAGCCCCTGATGAACTAAAGTCGTAAATGTAAACTGTAATTTTTTCAGTTTATTTTTAAAAACGGGTTTTCAAATTACCAGCGGCTCTGACGATTACGTACTCAATACAACACTTCGGCGTCGCGTTCGACAAATAAGCTATACAGACGATTATCTTTAAAAAATAAAACAATGTAGTGAAAATGAAACAATATATGAGTAATAGGTACATTTTTAAATATAATGTTAATACAATTTTTTTAAATTTACGAAGCAGAGATACTAAGCCAAACACTATAATTCCATTTGTACAGAATCCAATTCTAAGTCAACTCTACAAAAATTTGTAGTCAGTTTGGAAAAGTGATAACAAATTATTTTAAAAATTGTTTTGAAATATATTTGAAATCTAGCAAAAATTGTGATTAAAATTCCTTAATTCATTAACCATTTTTCTGAAATTTTGAGAATGTTGAAAAAATATTACTTTTTAATTTTTATCGAATTCAAAAATGCTATTGAGAAATTTGCAACTCTTTCTGGGAGGTACCAGAAAAATCGACAGCATTTTTTAAAACTTTACAAATTTCTTCCTAATCTAGAACATGCTATACATTATTTATTTTTTTTGGACTATCTGGTTAACGAACTTGACCTTCATTTTGGGACCCTTAAAAAGTGTACCAAAAGTTTACATGTTACAGATATATAGACCGAAACAATGCTTTTTATTAATAAACGGTGTTAGAAAATTTGTAGGTCTTTCAGAGCATTTGTTCAAATCTTGCACAGTTTGCCCAAAAATTCGATTTCTTTATTTTTTTTAGTAACCGAATTGAGGAAAAATAAAACCAGCGTTCCTTATTTTCAGTCACAACGAAAAAATAATGAAGATTTAAAAACTGTATAAAATACAAATACAAAAATGCTAAATGTTAAATTCTTGCCGTGTAAAGACATAAATTACGTATGATGGCTAGTTTTGGAATTTTGTATTTAAATATATTGGACCTACATAAAATGAACATAAATTTAATGATTTCATATCAAATTATCACTGTTTCATGATCTTGAAAGAATTCTAATCAAAATTTCCAAAGGTTGCTAATTGTGAACTAAAAGTTTATTAGTATTTTATATGACTCTACAGCAAACAGACAAAAACTGACTTAATGTCATTTCTCTTTACACAAACTTTTGAGAATATTACATTCATAGATAAATTTTCCATAAATATCTCGAAGTTTGCCAAAATAATAACCTACTTAAGAAATATGTTTAATGCAATCGATGCTAAATTGTACAAATTGGGAGGCGTACTAATGTAAACATTTGCATTAAGATAATGTGAACAGCAGAAAATTAAAATATTAGCTGACGTCAATCGCCTAACACAGGTACATACCTTGGATTGAGTAAGATCTAGGTAAATAAAAATATTATTGTTTATATAAAAAAGTAAATAGTACGAAATATTTTCGTATGATTGCATAAGTTTTTCTCAACCTATAGTACCTTTAAGTAAGATTCGTTTTAAATTACCCAATCTCTGCTTAATCACCTCCCGTCTAGAACGCGTCAAAGAAGACAAACAGTTTTACATTTAGTATTTATTCTTAACAAATAAATTATCTGGAAAATAATACAATGACGAAAACATCTGGGCAATGTGGAAATTGCAAGCTATGTCATTTGTTTCAATTATCAATTGATATATACATAGACAAAACAAAAATCAGTTTCTCCACTTATTTAGGAAAATAAAAGAAAGAGAGAATTAGAGTTGGATATGATAAATAAATAAATTTTTATATACGTGTTGTATAAACACGATATTTTTCTCAGTGTAGATACATGATATTATTCTCAGTGTAATTGGTCCAAGGAGATACTTCGGGTTCCTGAAGTCTGAAACTAAGTTCTGTTTTCTTCTGTATACTCTCTTTGATTCGTGTAATTGCTCAGAGATCCCTGCCGTGGGGACTGGTCAAACCTGATTTGCCAATAAGGATTAAATAAATAAAAACAAAAAATAACTAACAATCAAAACTAACACCTTCATTGTGTTCAGAGCTTTTCGAAGGAAGCTAGTAACATCTTCAGCTTTTCTTTTGTACAGTGCCGGGGCAACATCGTCCCAACATATAAACAATATAAAACGATATGGAAACATCTGAATCCAAATTAATTCTACACAATATAATTTTGCTTTCTATCCCATTTGATTCCAGCGAAACTACACATAGCAAAGCCTCACTAACAGCTTTAGATTCTTCTACACGAATTCTACGATACAAGCTTAAGAGTAAACAAACATGGCATTGGAATGACGAAATTGCAATATATGTATTCTAGGTGTTATAAATCATGAATTCACCCTCCAGCTTTCCAAGAAATGTATTAGAGCGCTTGTAAGACGAAAAACGTGCACAAAGAAATAAAGGAATTGAAGGGTTGCAAGAAATTCACTGAATTTAACGAATTAGTGGACCTCGTGGAATTCACAGAAATCACGGCATTCACATAATTTATGAATTCTAGGAACTCACGAAACTTACGGAATTCGCGGAATTAAAGAAATTGATGAAATTCAAGGACTCCATGAAAATCAGAGAATTCGCAGAATTCATGAAATTAAAGGAATTCGCGAAATTTATGGAGTTTCTGGTATTTAATGAAGTAATGTGATTTAAGTAACTAATGGAATTCAAGGAATTTCAGGAATTCGCTAAATTCCCGGAATTCTTAGAATTCAAGGAAATTACAAAATTTATTCAAGAAATTTACGGAAATTACGGATTTCATGAAATACGCTTAAGTTATGAAATTCTCGGAATCCATGGAATTCCTGGAATTCAAAGATTTTACGGAATACACGGAATTCGCGAAATTCATAGAACTCATGGAATTTACATTCTGTAAATTCCGTGAGTTAATTGAATTTCATGAATCCTTAAATTTAAAGAATAGGGTAAATCCAATGAATTGCTTGAATTTCGTAAATTACCACGAATTGACAAGTGTATCCAGGTAAAGTAAATGGCAACGTGCCCAGTGGAAGACCGCAAAAAGAATGAGTAGAATGTGTGAATAAGACCCTAGTTAGAAGGGACATAAGAAGTTATAGAAATACGAGAGCCTGCATGAAAAAATGCATGGACGTTAAAGAAGCTAGAGAAGTATGCCATGAGTGAAAAGTATGGCGGAAAATAGTTATTGAGAAGTGTGTCAGTAGAGTAAATGACGCCTGGAACAAAACACCTTGGATACTAATGGACCCAAGTGGAGAACCTCACATGACGACTTTGTGAGGATCTTCACTTGGAGTGATTGCTAGAGAGATTGATCAGCAACCTGGGTCAGAGCAGTGTTGCAAAATGAACGTGTTTTCAAATAAATAACACGAGAATTCTAGATCAATCTAAAAATTCTATAATCGCTTTCTCAAATTACTCCCTTCCCCACCGAGTGAGTCACGCCTACTCCGAAAGGGAAACGGCTTGATGGTGTAAGAATAATAAAAATGCATGTTACGCCAGCCAGAGTCTTAACTACCAAACGTAAAAAGATGTGTTTCTTTATTTCTTGTTGCAGAGTTAAGTTCACAATCTCAATGGTCAACAGGTGACGAGCTTGCCCCTCTTTTGAACCGCGACCGAATTTCTTCTTCTTCTTCTGAAAGAAATTATCGATCTAATATTGAACTGTCTCGTCGTCCTGCGAAGCCTCCTCCTACTCCCGTATATCCTGATCCTCCTTCTCCCGTACATCCACCTCCTCCTGCCGTATATCCTCCTCCTCCTCCTCCCGTATATCCTCCTCATGCCCAATCTCCTCCTCGTGCCCAATCTCCTCCTCGTAGCCAATCTCCTCCTCGTACCCAATCTCCTTATCGTGCCGGGCCTTTTTCTACTTCCTGGTCCACAGCTTCAAATATAAGGCTTCCTGCACCAGACGGAGGTAGCTGTGGGCTTGAAGAACTCAGAAATATTCGGCTGATTCCTAATAAGAATCCACACCAGGTATTCCATCTGCGCAGAATCACTTTTCCTTCTAATGAATTGATTGTTATAAAATCGGAACGTCATAAGTTTATGCCTATATCAACTGGAGAACTAACTGTATTAGCAACTGCAGACGGTGACGTATTTGCAGTATTGGAGTCTTCAGAGATTCTTGCTGGATTATTTAAACATTCTAGTAACGGTTTGAAACCTGTAAAATATAACGTGTTCCTTTCGAAAGTTAGCTCAGTGAACGAAAAAGTTACCGATGAAATTAAAGTGGGTTTCCGACAAAAAATAAAGTTGAATTACAAAGTTATCAATATAAAAAAGACTCCTTTACACCTCAAAATAAAGAAACTTTCAATCTAAAATAAAATTCTTCCTATCTAGAGACGGACAAGAATGTTTTATATAACTGTTAATTATAATAAAATGGCAGCATGTTATGGTTCTAAAGGTCTCATTCGTTTATCAATGTTCAAGCAATTCTGTTTAATTTTTTTTCATTAATCTATATATTTAAGAATTTAACTTCTTCGTTTCAAATTGGTCTTTTATGGACAAATTCAACTGTTTTTGGTTTCAAATTTGTACTAATAATCATTTTTCAATACTACATAAAATTATTCATAAATTATCAATCAATTCTGATTCTTCTCTGGCTAGTCAGGGTTATTTTTTAATCAAAGACTTTATCCTAATTAATTTTTGAAATGTTTCATTATGAATTTAAAACCTCTAGTTAGTCTAGTTTCCTTGTATTTTTGTTTAAACGACGAATCAAATTGGCTGAAACACGAAACATAAGTTCGCGCTCCATCTGATGCGCGCTAAATCAAATAGGCCTTCGACGTCACTAATTACGCATTGCTCACTTCATTTTCGGCTCCAAAATAATATGAATGAATGTAATTAAGTGGAGTAGTGTTTTTTAAGCAAAATTCTACCCAAATAATATTTTAAGAACATATACCATTTTTACCCATATTTTATACTGTATACTCTCGCACTTGCACCTTAATAAGACTTTGAGTTTATGTTGAGCCTGATTTGTCGCCAGTTAAGTCGTTAACCGGCCAAGATTAGCCGATTAGGTTAAACAGCGATGAAACTACTTTAATCATAGTTTAATAGATAGTAAATGATGTTGAATGGCTGAAGTCGAGTTTTTGATTATACGAACGAAGTTTAAACAATAGGAGCAGTCCGTTTAAAGTACGTTGCGAGAAAATAAATCAAAGTCTTATTGGTGGTCGTCAGAAGGTCGTCAAAGATGCATACTAGCAACCAATTTATAAAATAGTGAATTCTGTGAATGAATTGATTGTGTTAAATTTATAGATGGTTGAGCAAATAAATAAATCATTTTAGGGGCCTCCTCTAAGGCAAATTGAACACTTTATTTCACCTCCTAAAGACCTTAATTTTAATTAGTACGTAGATTTAAGTATACTTTAGATGTAAATAAATTAAGAGAAACAGAAAATTAGAAAGAATATAGAGGTAGTGAAAACGTTGCAAGGTCAGTCAAAAGTTGTATTTAGTTTAAAAAATTCCTGCACCTCACACATACATACATGAAGGAATACATAAATATTTTGATATCGACACTAGTCATGGTTCCCCAAAAATAACCACCTTATATGATGACAAGCATTTTTTTGACATATTCCCGTTTTTGTAACTATTCGCTTATTTTATTTCATAGATCCCTTAACACAAATAAATTGTAAGAGTTTATATATTTCTGAAATCTATTTTCAATTGTTTAGACAATTTTTTACGCAAAGAAATATACGTAGCAATTTGGTGAGTTGTTTAGAACCTCTATAAATTAAAACAAATTGGAATCCACTTAAATATAAAAATTAGGACAATAAGAATTTTTCGAACATATTTGGTAACCTACCATGCCTCGTCTAGATGAAACCGACATGCACGGATGACAACGTTGTCCAAATTATCCCCTATTCCTAAATGCATGGGCATTTTAAAATCCGTAACTATATTTATAGGTTGAAACGTTGCCAGTACTTTTTCCATTTCTCCTTCAATATCCGAAAAAACCTCGCCTTATGTGATTTACTTTTATTCGCCAATAAGCAAGAACCAAGAGCAGCGTAGAATCCATTTGGATAGCAGTCTATGGTGAAGAGCAGCAGGAAGAATATTATTCAAAATTGAAAAGTCCCGTCTGCAAGTAGAATCCTCTGATTGTCGCATAGCAATTTTAAATGTTTGAGCGAGGAAAAAATCAGAATATTTGTTTTCTTCTCATTGTGGAGACCGACCTCCTCCCCTTCTGTATTTTTAACTTTAAGAGAATCCAAGTAGTCATGCACATCTCTCTAACTGATGTCGACCGTTTTTCGTTCCTTGACATTTTGGCATGAGAAATATCATTTCTTATATGCGTCATGTCCCTCTTCGTTAAATTCTCGATCGAATTCGCATCTTATTTTCGATGAATCAGCTTGGCTAGCCTCTCGCATAAATTTTCTTCAGCTTTTCGTTTGACTTTATTGCTGATAACATTTCTGGAGAGCACTTGATCCCTCGAAGCTTAGTGATTATGATCACCTTCTTTGCGAGAAAACACTAAGTCAATATCACTTCCTAGTGTGTACAGAGACGCTGTGAAATTTTTGTTTGAACAACGCCAGGGCTGCTCTCCGGTAGACTTAATCAAGTTACACTTTCTACCTTTAATATTATCCATTAAAACAAGCTCTGTGCCCATTTTGCTGGAAATGGTCTTTGCTGCCATTTTAATAAAACGACAATCTATTCTATTGCAAGGCTTTTAGAAAACACTCGTAAATTACACAAAGCCACTCAAACATTTAATTTTCTCTAAAAAGTAAAAAAATGAAACTGACGGAGTGTTTTGATTGCAAGCTTATTTAAGAAGAAATTTTTAGCAATATGATTGGTAAAGGGATAAACTAATACAATAATACAAGTAGACCACATTAAAAAACAATTAGCTCTAAATCTCAGATTTTCAAGCTTGAATTCTAAATATTTGCCGAAGACTTGAAATCCAAATGAGTAGGAAAGCAATAGCACTAATCAAATATCAATAGTTGCTTGTTAAATAGGAGCAGTCTGCTAATTAATATATGAAAACAGGCTTCTGTTTTAAATATTCAAACACACAAACAATATATTCGAAATATATTTAAAAACTTTCAAATTTACCTTAAAATGACGAAATTGGTAATACAATCTTTAAAATTCTTCACGATTTTACAAAATGTGAAACAACATAACTGCTGCACTGATATATTACACCGTTATACCAGAAACTAGTAAAATAGATAAAATCGACGAAAATTTTTCGCAACATCTTTCTCTTAAAAAGCTTATTAAAAAGAACTAAAAAAAATTCAACTTTTAATAACTAATTGTACTAAGAAATTGATTCACTTTTATTAAATATACTGGTCTGTTAAAGTTTTGCTTTCAAATCTTTAACAAAAATCTGATTTTTTTTTAAAATCTTTTAGCGCTCAAAAATTTTTCTCAATCTCTTCAAATCTTCGACTGGAATTTACTATATTTTTTTTATTTTTCTATCATACCAACATAAAAAGAAGGTAAACAATTATGTAATTTATAGATGACAAAAATGTAAATTTTCCATAATTTCCCGCAATAATTGAATCCGATAAGAATCTTGATGATAGTTAACTATATTTAAGGCTTTGCAAATAGCATTTTCATTTATGAAGCAACTCAAATCTTCCTTTTATAAAATGATCTATAGATCGCCCGGAAGATACAACGTTATCAGCACAGTTAATTATGTAAATTAAACTCGACCTTACTCTAAAATATGCTAAAATTATACAAAAAATTGTTCCTTTATTATAAGGACAAAGAGAGTCAAGAAAATAGTTTTAAAAAAATGTAGTATGCACCTGCCTAAATATTCACCAATCATAATTAACACCAAATCCATCATTATTTCTAGAAAAACGAACTTTGGCTTCTTGCTGCAAACATGTTTCATGTCACTATATCATACGGAGTAACACCGTCGGGATGGAGATGGCTAGTAATAATTAAATTATAAAATTATTGTTTTATTCAAATAATAATTACGTAACGAAATGTAATCTTAAATGATATGGGACACAACATAATGAAAAAATAGATTCATTCCACGTCTTATTAAATTTTTGTAGGGCAATTAATATGAAGCTAGCCACAGTCTAATCTGATTAGGTTAGGTTGGCAAGGGACCAGGGTAGTTTTTTGGTCAGGAGTTTGGTTCTTTATTGTGGGCAAGGGTGGTTCTAGCAGCTGAAGGATGTTAGGAAGAGTAAAGGGTATCTGTAGGGGCTGTGAGGGAAGAAATACTGGAAAAAAACCAAAATTTTGGCGGTAAGCGAGAACGACCTTGAGAGACATCTGATGGCTGCAGTAGGTACTTCTTTGCATAGATAGGTCATAGTTCCCGACGGAAGAGCGGGAGGTGCGCAGCGTGAGTACTAGCAGTGCATGTAGTCAATTCGAAAAGGGCGAAATTTCCAGCAGCGACGATAGCCTTCCGGTGTTGGAAAAAAGGAAAAGCCAAAGCAAAAGAGGGAGCGTCTAGCGCAACTAAAGGAGGAGGCATCTCTTCAAGAGGAAAAGAGACAGCGAAGATATTTCGGAGAAAAGCACGCTAAACAGTCGCTTTAATAAGAGTGTATGGACACGTAGGTCACCCCCTCTAGAAATGGAGGGGCAGGCAGAGAAGGAAGCTCTCTGTGTGCTGATAGGAGAGGTCAGAGGGTTAATGAAGGACGTAAGTGGGGCAATGGAATAGATGGAAGGTATGAAGGAAATCCTGAGGGTAAGAGATGAGAGATGGAAAAAGGAGGTAAGAGAGCTGAGGGAGCAAGTAGAAGGATTATAGAGTGAAGTAGCGTCGGTAAAGAAGGAAAAATACGATAAAGTGTAACATATGGAAGAAGAGATTAGGAAGTAGAAGAAAAGGGCGGAATAAGCGCTTGAGAAGGTGGAGGGTAGGTCGAAAGGGGAATTGGTTGATAGAGGGAAGGCAAGAAGCAAAGTATTTTAGAGAGGGTGGTGATCAGGATAGAAGAGATAGTAGGAGAGCGTTATAATAAAAAGGAGGAGACAGCGGATAGGGTAGGTAAAAGGCAAGATAGGAAAAGTTAGTATGGAGGAAAGAAAGGAGAATGAAGTGGCGGTTGCGGGATTGGAAAGCTGAGAAAAACATTAGGGGTAATGCGTAACAAAAATAGGATCAACGACAAAAAGGTTATCATCTATTACAACTTCACAAAGAAGGAAAGAAATAAAGAAGGAGATGAGTGAAGGGAGAGCGGTAAAGGTAGGGTATCGGAAAATAAAAATAGTAGAGAAAATGTGGGTATGGGATCAGAAGGCGGTTTAGAAGGAAGTGCGGGGGAATTGGTTTCGTAGGAAATATGTGGTGGAATTTGATGTGGTGGAATTAATAGGGACGTGGGTAGACAGAAAGGAATGGGATAGGGTAGAGTCAAAGTTGCAAAGGGGTATAGTTGGAGGTTTTAGGAGTCTTTCAAAGTAGAGAGGAAAGGAAGGGCGAGTGAGGAAATTATAAAAGAGGTGAGGGATGGATTAGAGGAAGAAGTCCAAAAAGAAGGAGAGAAATTGTGCGTGCAAATGAGAAGTGTAAGAATAGGAGGGCTAATATACAAGTTTCTGACTGTGTACAATAAGGATAGGATGAAAATTGTTAAAGAAAGGGTGGAAGACGTACTACCAGAGGGAGATAAGGGTATGGTAGTACTTGAGGGGGGGAAGTGCGAGAATTGGGTAATGTGGCATATACCAGTAAGGCGAGAGCTTCGCAAGGAAATCTAAAGATAAGTTAATAAATAAAGAGGGGGAGATTCTAAGAGACTCGATTGAGTACAGAGGATAGGCATACTGCATAATGAATATGCAAAGATGGGAGGACATAGAGAAATTCACAGTGAGATGACGAAAAAAGAAATAAAGAAGTATCAGGAGCGGTTGGGAAACGTATTCTTTAAGGTGGATTCGGTGAAAGAGATATAGAACGATAAAGCAAACGGGTGAGTGCAAAAGAATGTATTTAGAAAGAAGAAGAAACGTGTGAGAAGAAAGAGCAGGGATAGGAAAAAGCGCTAGGAGAGAAGTTGACAAATTTTAAGACAGAATTGGACGTGCGGAAGATAATTAATAGGTTTAGAAAACGTAGGGTGGGGATAAGTGAGAAGATAGGGAGTGACGAATGGAGGAAATTTTTAAAAGATTCATTTCAGCGGTGAGAAACACGGAAGAGAGATGAGGCGATTAGAATAACATCGAAAGTAGATGGAAAGGAGCTGAATAACGAGAAGATAGAGCCACAGATAAGGAAGTTAAAAAGGTCTAAGGCAGCAAGTATAGAGGAATTACGCTAATGAATACAGCGTACAAAACATACGCGATGGTGCCAGCAGATAGGCTGCGGAAGGATGTTGAAGAGATAGGGATACTGCCGCAGGCGTAAGCGGGTTTAGGGACAGACGGATTACCATTGACAATATTTACGTTTTGCAGCACGTGGTGGGTCAATTAGTCAAGAAGGGTGCCAAAATGTACGCGTTTTTTGTAGATTTAAAACGCGCGTTTCCTTCAGCGGATAGGGGGAGCTTGTGAGAGGCAATGGAAGAGAGGAGAGTTGAAAGAGGACTGACTGAGAGGGTGAGGGAGGTATATGAGGAGACGAAAGATAGGGTGCGAGAAGGGGAAAGAATCTCTTAAGGTTTCTGGATAGATAGGGGTTGAGGCTGAGTTACCCGCTTAGCCCAACGCTTTTTAAAATTTTAATCGCAGATATGGAAAGTAAGCTAGCGGCCGGAGTTGTAGAAGGAGTTAGGGTAGGAGGAATAAGAATATGTTCACTCGTAAATGCAGGTGAAAGTGGTGCTAGCAAAGAGCAAAGAGGCTTTTAAGGAGACGATGAAACGGTTAAGAAGATACTTGGACAAAAATGGGTTAGAGTAAAATGCGGATAAGTCGAAGGTTATGGTGTTCAGAAAATGAGGAGGGAGTGATCACGGAGGGGCGTCGAAGTGAAAAGGAAAAGCGGTACCAGAGGTAAAAGAAATCGTGTACCTAGGCTTCCTGTTTTGAAGGAATGTGGGAGTGGATTATCATATAAAAGAGACAGAGAGAAGGGCAAATGTAGTGATGATGCAAGTGTGGGGCTGGGAAAGAGATTTTTGCGGATGATTTTGTGAAAAGAATGAAATTGTTTGATTCACTAGTGATGAGTGTCTTATTTGGCGGAAGGGAGGTGTGGGGGTTAAAGGTAAGTGAGGACGTAAATAGGAAACAGGAGAGATATGTAAAGTGGACACTGGGGTTAGCAAAGAATACGCCAAACTTTATTGTCAGGAGGGAGACAGGAATAACGAGTTAAGGGATTAAAACGGGGAGCCGAGCGTTTGAATGTGAGGAGAAATGTTTAGAAGAGGGGGAAAGTAAGCTGGCTAGGAATGTTTAACTATTGAAACCTACTTAAGTATCGTCAATGCAGCCTTTTAGAATCTGTGCATAAAATATAACGAATACAACTACAAGCAGTCATTCCTGTAGCCAATTTTCTTGCCGAAGGAAAAAAATCTTTTTTTTTCACGGACAAAACATGTAAATGCGTCCTTCGAAATGCAGGATAAAGCATTGCAGCTTAAGAAGCAGAAGCTAGTTCTAAGATTCCTTAAGCCTCAATACTTTTATCACGAAATGCGAACTTTTTACCGTGAAATAAAAAAATTTGTTCAAATTGTTTACAAACATTTGGGAAAAACTGTTTTTTAACCTTGTGGGCGATTGATGTTTAAAGAAAAATGCTTTAAAATGCTTCAAGGAAAAATAATCCTGAAAATCTGAATATTCATCCAATTTCCCCCGAATCATCATTGCATTCTTTTCTTCGTATTACAAGAATATTGCAACATAAGAAAGCACCTGAAACAAATATTTAATAGGCTCGAATAGATTGCTCTTAAATAAATATCACATTAGATCAGATGATTTTAATTATTATAATTTATGGCCCTTTTAAAAAATATGTTACGTCTTATTTGCATAAAAAAATTATTCTTTGATTTTGCGGAAAGTATATTCGCGAATCACTACGAAAATTCAATAATTCTGTCGCTTTTTATTAATTCGCGATTGTTAAATCTGATAACACTCTTGTCTCTGAAATCTTTCATGAAGAAACCATATTCTACGAGTCGAATGAGTATGTTTCTTAGATGCTTTTGTCCCCTTATTATAATCCTTAGAAACTTTTCTTCAATTTTTCAAATTATTTAAAAAAATTTTGAATTCATTATTGTCTTTGACTTGGCATACATTTACTTAATTTGTGTGGGTTGTACAACCGAAAGATAAAATGTTGACATGTTTTTCCACAAACACTGATATCTCTATTCCGTTGCATATTACTTGTTGTCTTTCATAATTGCAAACAAGTCGTAAATCTCAATAAGTTACAAGACTTAATAAGATAGCGATAATGATGATATAAAGTGAAAGATTTTCCACAATGTCAGTTAGTTACAATCTTATCGAAATTCTTCAAGAGTAGCTTCTTTTTTTGAGAAAAATGTGGACGCTAATTGCTATTTTGTGTTTCATATTAGTGATTCACCCCAATCCTATTGGTAAATATAATATCTGTGATTGCAATCATGATTTTAATCGCAGTATCTTTATTTCGTATTTGAAATTTTTCAAATGACAATTACTGTTTTTTTTAAATTTTAAAATGTACCTGCAAAAAATCCCCCACTATTTGTTGGCTTATATAAATTTTTTTACCAAAACTGATATTAAAAAAATTTGCAAATAGACGCCGTCTCCTATTCAAAAATGGTTAAAAGAAACTTTTTACGACTTTTCAAAAGCTATAATAGTTGCTCTTTAAGACTTGGTTTTGTATTTTCCCTTCTTTAGTTTCAAATGTTAATGTCGTGGCTTCAAATTTCCGACCGCCTGAATAATTTCCTGATCATAAAGGATGAGAATGTGATAAATTATAACAAATTTGTGTCTCTTTCTTGAGTGAACAACTTTTTTCAAGTATTTTTTTGTCGTGATTTTATGATAAGAATAACAACTACCCATCCAATAAAAAATTAATTAATCAAAAATGTATAGATGTGTTTTAGGTGCAGAAGTTTTGTTTAATTATTTTTTTGTTAGCTTTTGTCATTCTTAAAAAAAAATTATTTTTGTTTTTAATAAAATTTTTCACAAATCAAACAAAAATGTCCAGATCAAAATTTGAATGTTCAATTAAAAAAAAAAAATCGTGCGTTACTTGGTATAAAATTAGGATTTTAATTTTATTTTTAAAATGTTATAAATGATACAACTCTGATAATTTGTTTCATCGAAAAGTCATTACAATAAATTAAGTGGCTTTCTGAGCAATACAAATGACCGTATATAGAATTTCATAATTAAAAAGATGCTCTTAACCATTTATAAAATGCTCTGACCTTTTTATTTATTATTTAAAATGGCTGGTTAGCGAACTTTTTGTTTCTTTCAGAAAATTTAAAAATTATGCCAAAGCTCATTTTGTTCTGTTAATTTTTTTTAGATTTATCATCTTCACGGACGGACGGTTGAAATTAACCTTCAGCCCACAAATATTAACCGCTTTGAATAAAAGAAAAATGCAAAAAAATGCTGTAAATATTTGCCAGCTTTTGAATGCAGAAAAACTCGATTTTGTCAATAGCAGTATTTTCAGTTGGGAACTTTATGGCAATTTCAGCAACATTCGTAATAAGTTGATAAATTTTATGATTTTTTTAAACAAAGTTAATGAGAAAATGCATTAGTTAGGCATTTGTCAAGAAACGAATTCGTTTTCTTCTAGTTCAACTTTTTTAATTGGGAACTTCATGAGAACCTCAGCAAAATTTAAAATTGTTTGATCAAGATTATGATTTTTTAAACAAGATTAATAAACCAATGCATTATTGGAGCATCTGTCGACTAAAAAAAATTTTTTTTTCAATGTCAGACTTTTAACTGGTATCTTCATATTAACGAGAATAATCCCAAGACGATATTTATTCATTATCGTATTCTTTTTATTTAAATTTAATGTAATATAACATAAAAATAGTAAAATTATGTTAAATTGGCGAAAACATTCTTTCAACAAATAATGCGCTTATACCAACTTCCTTTAGTTATTATATAGTATTTAAACGTCTCTAACTAATGCTACGATATAAAACTTCGCGATTTAAACAATTTTTCTGTTATTCACGAGCACTGGGAACGTTTAACAGAAAAAATTTCCATTTTTTTCATCATATTTGTTCATTTATAAAAAATTGTAATCCATCGACATTTGTGGGCTGTAAGTTATTTTGAAACTACCAAAAAAATGTTTTTTTGGCTACGGGGCGAGCGTCGTACAATATTCATTCATCCGCAGCTATTCTGCAGCTAATTTTTACACGAATGTTCAAATAAACGTATTACAGATACTATTCAGGTTTTTCATTAGGCATACTACTACAGAGTAATTAACTTTCTGCATATGTTAATGAGATGGAATGTTCGGAGTTATCAATTTAAATTATGCACACCTTTAGTAGATGAATCCACTTTGTTCTGTTGCAAACCGCCAAATGAAGTTGGTACTGAAACGTGACGTAAATATGAGGCAATGAGCTCCTGCTGCCATCTGAAACGAATGCAGAGGATCCTACTCTACCGGCTTAATAATAACATTTTTTTTTTTTAATTTTGCCCAGCTTTTTCGGTCTTCTAATTACTGTGCAGCGCTAAATAAAATGAAATCCTGCGTTTCTTGTTGCAGAGTTAAGTTCACATTCCGAATTCGTAATCAATGGCGAAAGAAGGCATCGACCTGATATTGACCTGAATGGTCCTCCTGCCGATTCTCCTCCTCGTGCCAGGTCCAGGTCCCCACTTCGTGTCCGGTCCAGATCTCCTACGAGGCATTGTGCTACTCCCAGGGTCATAGCAGCACCAATAAGGCTTCCTGCTCCCGACGGAATAGGATGTGGAATGGACCAACTCAGATTTATTCGGATTATTCCCTACAACAATCGTAGCCAGATATTCGAACTTCGAAAATACACTTTCCCCGCCGATAAATCACTTCAAATCAAAATACGAGGAAATAAGTATGGTTCTTTGGCAACGCATGAACAAATTGTATTGTCAACTCACGATGGTGACGTCTTTGCGATATTGCAGTCTTCAGATGTTTTGGCTGGAATATATAAACTCATTAGATCCGCCATAAGACGTGTGAAAATAAACATTGGAAGCGGCAATGTTGCCCGATTGAGCCCAGAAGAAATCGCTGAAGCTCCAGTGGGTGTCCGACGACCAATCACGTTCTATTACAAAGTACTTTATGCAAACACATACTGAATTACTCCATTTATTGAAGAAAATTAAAATCTAAAATAAATTAATTATACTCTAAAGCGGAATAAAGATTTTATATGTAACTGCTAATTACTTTAAAAAATCAGCAGGTTATGACTTTCGTGGCTTTAATCATTTATCAATGCCGGAGCTTGAATTTTTAATTTTTGTTTAATTAATCTATTTGGTTAAGGATTCTAACGCTTCGTTCGAAATTTGTATTTTATTAGTGAATTCAAATATTTTTTATTTAAAATTTAAATCTTTTTTGGTTAAAAGTTAAACTTCTATCTTATTAACACTGATTCTGCTCACTATAAGTGCAACTGTTTTGGGTAAATTAGTCTTTTATGGTAGAAAACTAATGTTCTTGGTAGAAAATTCAACTATTTAGTTAAAAATTTATATTTTTATATAAAAATTTGATCTATTTTTGTTAAAAGCAGAACTCATTAAAAATGTACTTTTTTGTACAGAAATAAACTATTTCAACTTGAAAAAAAATTATTTAATCTGCAATGTACTGCAATGTTCTATTCAAACAAAGTCATACTTAAGAAACCAATTTATTATCTTCATCATAACTGCAGATAGTACAGCTGTATATTCATGTGCAAAAAACGAACAATTTCTCATATTCTGCAAATTGTTCTACAAATTTTTTTACAAAGCCTAACTTAATGAGCTATTAAAAATCAATGCTGAATTTGAACCTTTAGGAGATAGTATATTGCGTCAGAAGTTTAAGAAACTTCAAATTCAAAATTCAAAAACTAAACTTAATACCACTTAGAATACCGACTGAGAATGGACGCAGGCACGCGTATACATTTAGTGTCATATCTTGAAAGCTCCTAAATATGTTTAAATTTTTTTGGCTTAAATTGAAGACAGCACTTATCGAAGAATTAAACTTCACACTCCTCCTCCTGCCAGCTCCACGTCTCCTGCCAGGCGTCCCCCATTTTCCAATTTCATGGTTGCTGCTGCAACCATAATGGAAAAGTCTGATGGAAAGGGATGGGATTTTGAAAAACTTAGATTTATTCGGCTTATTCCCCATATGAATCCTCACCAGGTATTTAAACTTCGAAAATACACTTTTTCCGCCGATAAGTCATTATTCAGGTACGTCCTGCCTCCATAGTGGGGCGGCCTGGCCAATCACAGGCATCGTAAAGAGTATACATAAGAACAACATGACCTGATACCTCAGTTTCAGGT
>JAAAKG020043780.1:0-18818 GCA_010014905.2 Druon quercuslanigerum
TCCGTTGAAACATGGTGGTGTCAAATTTCCGACAATTTTAATACTTTCTCAATCATAAATGATGAGAATGTAAAAAGTTTAAAAATGAATGTTTAACATAATATTTCATTTCTTAACATAATTGTTTTATTTTAAAGGTTCATTTTCTTTTCGTTGAAAATCTAACTAAATTTTCAACTAAAAAACATAAATTATCAATAAAAAATATAATAGCTGATATTATATTTCATCCGAAAAGGATTTTAATTTTAAATAAAAAATGTAGAATCCATCCTAGAAAAGGCAATTTAAAAAAAAATAGTTGAATCCACAGCAAAAACAAAATTAATCTGTAACCACCCGAGGGAAAATTCTTTGACTTGGTTTCGACTTGAATTGCTCCCAGTCAAGACATGCTGAAGTGGAAACGGTCGAATTGAGCATGCCTTAGTTTTGAGATGGAGCCAGAGTTTAATTTATGTCTTGGATACAAGTTTCTATGTCTTCAAGACATACAATTATGTCCTGAGTCTAGTTTTTATGACTCCAAAACGAGCGATTTATAACTTCCAGTGTATACCTGCCCTAAAAAAGGACAAAAAAGCAAATTCAGTTTTTTAAAAAACGGCAGAAATTGGAATAAAATCTTTAATAAAAAAACTTTTTTTTTAAGAATATGCATTTTACGTTCATGGAAATGATATACAATTTGAGAGACAAACTCGAGTGCAAAGCAAGAGATACATGATGAGAATGTGTAAGTTAAAGCTGAAGAAGTTTTAACAAAAGAGAATTCACAATCACCAAATTACTGTTGCCGATTCTTTGACCTTTAGTTTTAAAAAGTCTGTGCACAAGTGTGGGGAATATACAACAACCGAGCGCAAGCTAAATACATTATCGAGCGCGAAGCGCGAGAACCTCAATCTTGAAACCATTTTTACTCGGGCAGTTGCATTTTTAACCTAAAAATATATAATTCCCAACATGGATGAATTTTCCACAAAAAACTTAAATTTAAAAACCGAAAATATGAATTTTAAACGAAATTGTTTATTTACAACTAATATTTGGTTAATTTTTTAAGAAAATATATGATTTTTCTAGCAAAACGCCGAATTTTCAATTAAATGGTTGTATCCTCAAATAAGAGAGATTAATTTCTCATAAAAAAAAGAATTTTTAACAAACTATATAATTAAAAAATATAAATTTAAAACCAATAATTCAACAAAAAAAATGTAATAGCTGATACTATATTTCCACCAAAATAGTTGAATTCTCAGTCAAAAATGAAAAATTTCTAACCAGTTTCATTTTTACAAAAAAATGTAATTTTTTCAAATTGTAGATTTTTTTAATAATAATTTTTTAATAGTACGCGCAGTTTTTGTTTTATTCGTAAAAAAACGACAATAAAAACAAAAAATATTTTTAAAAACGACCCGAGCTACGAAAAAAGAATTAACAAAAGTTGACAATTCAAAAAAGAGCTACAAATTATTTATAAACATTTTTTTGTTAGAAGGCGTAGTTTTTGTTTTAAGCCTAAAAAATAGCATTGAAAAAATTTTATTTTATTTAAAAAAATGTCGTCTAAATTGAAAAAATTGAAAATTGAAAACAATAAGATATATTTAATAACAAAATTGAGTTTTTTATAGGATGTCTGTTTCAAATTAGATGTGAAGCACGAGATATATGATGAGAATGAGTTAGTTAAAGCCCAAGGAGCTTTAACAAAAGAGAATTCACAATCACAAATTACTGTTGTCGATTATTTGACCTTGAGTTTTAAAAAGTCTGTGCACAAGTTTGGGGAATATACAACGACCGAGCGCAAGCTAAATACATTATCGAGCGCGACGCGCGAGAACCGACAGTCACGCGCCCTAGTCGCGCTCAAACTTGCAAGCATTTTTACTCGTGCAGTTGCATTTTAAACCTAAAAATATATAATTTCCCACATGGACAAATTTTCTACAAAAAACTTAAATTTAAAAACCGAAAATATAAATTTTCAACGAAATTGTTTATTTACAACTAATAATCGTTGTGTTTTTAAGAAAATATATGATTTTTCTACCAAAAGAACGATTTTTCAATAAAATAGTTGAATTTTCAACTTAAAAAGATTAATTTCTTATGAAAAAAAAGAATTTTTTGCAAATTTTTTGCAATATTATATAATTATATAAATTAATTCTGAACCAAAAAAAGAATAATTTCTAACCAGTTCCATTTAGAAAAAAATTCAATTTTTTCAAATTATAGATTTATTTATCAATAAATTTTTGTTAGGAGGCATAGTTTTTGTTTTAAGTCTAAAAAACCGCATTAAAAAATTCGAAGTTTGGTAAAACGATAAAGCAACAGTAACATTTTATTACAAAAAAAGTCGTCTAAACTGATTCTACAATTTTGCTTAGAATCACTTTACGCTAAGATGAGTATTTTTTGTTAAAATAGTAATAAATAAAATTGTTAATAAACAAATTAAATTTCTGGTAAAAAATTTAATAACAAAATTGAGTTTTTTATAGGATGTGTATTTCAAATTTGAGTGTGAAGCACGAGACACGTGAAAAGAATGTGTTCGTTAAAGCCGAAATAGCTTTACGAAAAGAGAATTCACAATCACCAAATAATATATGTCGATGCTTTGAACTTTAGTTTAAAAGAATGTGTGCGCATGTGTCGAAAAATTAAAAAGAACAAACACACAGCGTGAGATACGTGAAGAGAATGTGTTCGTAAAATCCGAAAGAGCTTTAACAAAAGAGAATTCACAATCACCAATTACACTTCTTGATGCTTTGACATATAGTTTTAAAAGGCGATACGTCCATTATGGGTTATTTTTTAACTTATTTTAAACTAACTAACTAACTGAATAATTAGTTTTTCTTTTAGACTAAGTTCTGTTAATAACTGCAATTTTCAAAGAATCTTTAGATACCTATTTTTAAATAAGAAGAAAATATTTTACGCAAAGCCATTAATATTATTCCTTACAATTAAATTTTCTTGTTAAAATAAAAATTAAATCGTGTGAATTAATCGAACATGTATACATATATGGATTTAATAATGGCATTTTTAAGTCCTTATATGCATCAAGTATAGAAAGTGGATTGTGCCACTTTAATGCTTTTTTATTACCGAAACCGGAGAGCAGTTCTTGAACTTTTCAAATATTAAATCTTCATTAAAACTTTTAAATCCTTGCAGTAAATCTTTTAATGAAATTATCAATTTTTTTATTGAAAAAAATATGAGACCTTTATGGATGTAGAACAATAAAAATTTGAAAATATTTTAAAAATACATTCTGCTGAAATCCTTTTACCTTATGCAAAGAGGAAAGAAGGAATTGAAACATCAGAATGTCTTCTTGCTCTCGAGTAACCTTTGGAGAATACATAAATTACATGATAATGTGCACCCATTAAAAAAATTATTGCGTTCCGGAAATGAAGAATTACGTGGGAGTGCTCTTTTTCTTTGATAACGTAAAAAATTATTATTCTTTTTTTTAGTCCAGTGAATTTTTCCTACTGTATTTTTATTTTTTATAGTTAATTTTTTATAATTAACCAATTAATGGTAATTTGATTTATTTAAAAAAATGATTTACATAATATTTATAATAATAAACTTTGCATCCTTTTAAAAATGTGATCATTCGAGAAAAATAACTTTGAAAGTCGCAAAGTGTGGCACGAGATTCCAAATATGGATTCCAGTTTCATTTCAAGTTTAAGTCTCCGCTCTGCTACTTTTTTTTTCTTTTCCTCATTCCATAATTCTTTTTCAAGAATAATCTATTTTTTATTACATTCTTAACAACATTTTTGTAGAGAGAATTATTTTAAAGGAACAAAAATGGTAGATCCAAATTTTTGAACGTTAATTTTGTTTTTATTTATTGGTCAAATTAAAAAAAATTAAATTTCTGAAAAAACGAAACGAGTTACAATAAGATATATTTAATAACAAAAATGAGTTTTTCATAGGATGTGTATTTCAAATCTGAGTGTGAAGCACGAGACACGTGATGAAAATGTGTTCGTTAAAGCCGAAAGAGCTTTACCAAAATATAATTCACAATCTCCAAATAATAGTTGTCGATGATTTAACCTTTAGTTTAAAAGAATATTTGCGCAAATGTGGAGAAATTAAAAAGAATGCACACAGCGCGAGATACGTGATGAGAATGTGTTCGTTGAATCCGAAAGAGCTTTACCAAAAGAGAATTCACAATCACTACAGTAGTAGTAGCTTTAAAAGGCTCTCGCCCATTGTGGTCTAGTTTTTAAATAATTTTAAACTAACTAACCAAATAACTAACGAAATAAATAAAATAATAAATTCTTTTTTTAATTTCTTCAAAAAAAATTTTCAGAGAAATTTCAAATTTTTGAACATTAATTTTGTCAATAAAAATTTCCATATAAGTAATTTTATTATTTGGTCAAATTTATTTCTGTTTCTTAGCAATATTTTGCAAGATATAACAAATAATTATTTACAGTTTAATTTTAAGTTTTGGAGATTTACAGAATTTTAAAAACTTCTTGGACAACTGTATTAAAATAAAATGTAGATTTTAAAAATTTGGAAAAATGATTCTTATGATTTCTGTAAAGACTAAAAATAATAATTTTTTTTTGAAAAGTGAATGTTCAGAGAAAATTGAAAAAGATTAAAACTGTTTTAAATTATGCAAAAAGGTTTAAACTTCAATTTTTAAAGATGAAAATTTAAAAAAAATTCCACTCTGAGTAATTTAGTTTCCGAGTTTAGTTTTTATAGAAAAAATTTATTTTTTAATTTCAATAAGCGTGAAAAATTGCTGGAACCGGAAGAAAACCAAGAAGTTAAGGCGAAAAACTTACATTTAGAAAAACTCGAAAAAGGATTTAATATTCATCACCTGCTAAATTTAATTTTATTCTTTATATTTTTAAAAATGTTTTATGAATGGTTCTATTTAATAGTCAATAATTCACTTTTCAAAAAAAAAAAATTATTTTCAGTCTTTACAGAAATCATAAGAATCATTTTTCCAAATTTTTAAAATCTACATTTTATTTTAATTCAGTTGTCCAAGAAGTTTTTTAAATTCTGTAAATCTCCAAAACTTAAAACTAAACTGAAAATAATTCTTTTTTATATTTTGCAAAATATTTCTAAGAAACAGAAATAAATTTGACCAATAAATAAAATTACTTATATGGAAATTTTTATTAACAAAATTAATGTTTAAAAATTTAAATCTAACTATTTTTGCTTTAAAATCTTTCTCTCTGAAAATTTTTCGTCTAGAATTTAATACAAAAATTTATTATTTTATTTATTTAGTTAGTTAGTTGCTTAGTTAGTTTAAAATTATTTAAAAACTAACCCACCATGGGCGAGAGCCTTTTAAAACTACAAATACTCTAGTGATTGTGAATTCTCTTTTGGTAAAGCTCTTTCGGCTGAGGACTGACAATTATATTTTAGAATAATAATAATCTCGAAATGATAAAATTCCCGAAAGTTTTTAATGTTAGCGAATTTTTAAATTCTTTACAGAAAACTGCTAAATTATAAAACATTTAAATAGGAAAATTACCGAATTTCAAGGATTAAAAAATTGTTCTTTTTTTCTTAAATTCTATTTATTTTGTTATTGAAAATTCAATAAAATAATATGTGTATCAAAGATTTTTTATGTAAAGCCTAAAGTTTACAAAAATTATTGTTGGAATTTAAAAGAACTATTATTGTTTAAAAAATGTACACAAAAATAAATTAAAAAATATGTGCGCGCTTTAAAAGACAAAAAATTTTATCTCTAAATTTTCCTCGAACCTTAACCTTACATTTAAATGAATAAATTTTCCGAACAAAGCAGTATTGAAAAGTGTTTTTGTAATTTTTATTATTAGTTAAAATTTAAACAATCATTGAAAAACTTAAGCACTAAAAAATTCTTCCTTTGATAACAATATACTGTTATTCTATTTTTTATAAATGAATAATAGTTATTTAAAAACTATTATTTTAATTTTAAAAATTCGGGTATTTCTCTGTTCTATTTTTTAATTTTTTGGGATTTTTTTATCGCCCCAATAAAAGTTCCGATACTACAAAATGTTAGAACTGAAAAATTCCCTAATAATAATTCCCAAAAAATACATTTTCCAAATAATAAAAATCCCAAACAATTATTTAAATAAATATTATTTATTTTTGATGAATAAAATAATAAACTATTGTTATCAGAGAATTTTGTCCTAATGTTCTAAGTTAAAAAAAATTATACTTTGAAATTAAAATGAAAATTCTATGAAAATGACATAAAAAAATATCGGAAAAACCTAATAAAATTTTCCAAAAAAATTTTTCAAGACATTTTCAATCAAATTTTTGTATCCAGAAATATATTTTTTAAATTATTGTTATTTTAAATTCAAACAATGATTTTAAAAAAAACATGAAAATCAAACAAATTTTTGTGTGATGAAATATTTGGTTATTGTATTTTAAATAAATAATTAATATTTATCAACAAAAATTTTTTCTTATTGCATAATTTCGGGAAATTTTTAGCTCGGGATTTTTATATTTTACCAGTTTAAAAATTTTTCAGTGTAATTTTTATTGTCAGGCTGAATACAAAAACTAGAAAAGTTCAAATATTAGTTTTTTAAGAAAAGTTAATAAGAAGAGTTAATAATAAAAAAAGTTAATAATAAAAAAAGTTCGTATTGTGCCCGGAAAATGCAAAAAAAAAATTGCAGTTTGATGTCAAATTCATCTCAAAAATAACTTTCTTCCAACTTATTTTTGCATGAATGATTATTCTTCATTAAAAAAAGTTTTAAATAGATTTTCAAATTAATTTTTAAATGTTTAAATAATTATAATTCTATTAAATAAACTTTGTTAGGAATAAATGATGCAGTTTATGAATGGTAAGATTTATATTTTTTTTGTAACGTTTTCTTCAATTATTTAAATAATTTATATAATATTTTCCACAAAATACTGGAAAGTTAGTTTTTTCTGGAAGTAATGAAAAAAGTTAAAAAATATTAAGTCATTATTTTTTGCTTTATTTCGTGAATTCTAAGAGTAATATTTGTTTGGAAAATAAATTTTTTAATTAATTAAACTTTTTCTTATTTAAACTATTTTTGATTTAATTAAGAAAAATTTATACAAATAAAAATTGTTTTCAAAACCGAGAAATATACTAAACGATAAATATAACTCTTAATATTCATGAACTTTATTTTTTATCCCAAAAAATATAAACTTTTCACGATTTACATGGAAACGAAGTTTTTTACAACAAAAAATGATTGTTTAAAGAGTTAAAAATTAGTTTAACTGTACTTAATTGAATTCAGAAAATTTGAAATGAGCTTATAAAAATTCAAGGGAATTAAAAGGAATTCAAATGAATTCAAAAGAATTAGATGAAATTCCTTGGAATTCAAGGTGAGGATACTTTAGAATAAATAAAATAAAAACTTTTAAAAAATCAATTAAATAAAGTAGAATTGAATAAATTTAGAAGAATTCAAGTGAATTGGGAATTCAGAGTGAATTCTAAAAAATAATTTCAAATCTTTGAAACCCTACTAATTTTTAACCAAAAAATTGAATAATGACTACAAAATAATTCAAATGAATTGGAACTGATTAAAAAAATCGAAAAAATTCCAGCGATTCCAATAAACATTTAACTGAATTTCAGAGCAATTTAAGGTGATTTTGAATGACTTCAAGCTGAATTAAAAAAAAAACTATTTATAAATCTAGAGCATTGAGTAGAATTGAGTGAATTTAGAAGAATTAAAAAGAATTTAGGGCTAATTATTGAGAATTCAGGGCCAATTCCAAATGAATTGTAAAAAATATTTCAAAATTGTTTCAATCTCTTGAAAATATCTTGGGATCTTTCAAAAGACTCTACAATATTTTAATGTCTTTGAAATCCCATCAAATGATTAAAATCGATGAAAAATTGTATTGTTATCTTTAAAAAACGTAAATATTTCAAATCCTTTAAACATTTTTAAAAATCCTTAAACATTTTTTAATCCCTTAACCATTTTATCAATTGATTCACAGGATCAAAAAAATAAAACCTTTTAAAAATAAAAAGTAAAATTCATTGAATTAAATAGAGCTAAGTAAATTTAGAGGAATTCAAGAAAATTTAAAAAAAAAAAAACAATCAAAAGAATTTCGATGAATTAAAAGATTTCATGATAAATTAATAAGAATTATGTTTAAAATGGAAAAATAAAATATATTTAAATCTCTTCAAATCTTAGAAACCCTACCAAATGAAATCTGGCGATATTTTCTGAAATTATGGACAATTTATTTAAATAGCTTTAAATATTAAATTACAATATCTGGATCAAATCTGCTGCTATTTAAAAAAAGCTTATTACCAAATTTTGAAAAATTATTGCATTTTGAAAAAGAACGGCTTATTTTTTCCGGGGAAACATTCTCTACAACTACAATTTTTTTGTTAAGAAAATATTTTTTAAAAATTGGAAATAAAAGAGCTTTAGAAAATTTTGACTTAAAAATTATGCTGTCATTTATTAAAATTCAATTATTTTTCAAAAATTGGTAAGAAGGGACGGTCACAAAAAATTCAATTCCAAAAAATTGTTTAAGTTGTTTAAAGTTATAGAAATTCTGTAACTTGCCAGATTTGTTTTCTATGTCCCTGACTTTTCCCCGACCAATGAAATTCCCTGAATTTTCTAAAATAAATTTCTGTACAATTTCTGCGAGTTATTTGTTTCCTTTTCAAATTTCCAAAAAATTACGTACATGCATAAAGTACCCCCCCCCCCTACTGTAAGAAACCGTAACGAAATCTCTAGACAGCACCCTCCCTCTTGAGCTATTACGTAATTTAAGTACGGTCCCTAATGTGGTATCGCTACCCCGAGGGGCTCTCACTTTTTAATGTTGCGAGAGAAAAAGAAGTAAATCGTAATGCCTCCTATCGTCGAAACTCACAATGGGTAAGTCACTGTTCGTCACTATGGTATTCGCTAGAGTAGTCTCATTGTGAGTTTCGGCGATAGGAGGCATTACTGTCTTTTTTTCTCCCAACATTAATAAGTGAGAGTGAGAAAGAAACGAATGGTCGCGAGCTAGCGACCGTTATAATTTATCCTTCTATTATCATTATTATTATTAATAATAATAATAAAATAAGTTAGAACTAACTAGAATGTATTATTCCTAATAATGATAATAAAAGAATAAATTAAATTGGTATCTGGCTCGCGACGATTCGTTTCTTCCTCAGTCTCACTTATTCATGTTGCTAGAAAAAAAAGTAAGACAACCAAATCGCAATGCCTCCTATCGCCGAAACTCACAATGGGTAAGTCACTGGTTGTCTTTAGTAGTCTCCTGTCATCACTATGGTATTCACTAGAGTAATCTCATTGTGAGTTTCGGCGACAGGAGGCATTACGATTTGATTGTTTCTCTTTTTTTCTCGCAACATGAATAAGTGAGAGTGAGAAAGAAACGAATGGTATCGAGCCAGAGACCATTCTAATTTATTCTTTTAATATAGAGTTTCGGCGATAGGCGGCAAAAAAATGCGGTATAATATTATTATTTTCAATAAAAAAACAATTTAATTCATCTAAGCGAGATGAATGTTCATAAAAATGGATGGATTTATTATATAGTGTTTCAAAAACAGGTTGATTTTAAACCGAATAGTTTAATTTTATACGACTCTAAATGAAGTATTAAGCTAAAAAGACGAAATTTTACCGAAGCGCGTTTAATTTTCAATAAAAAAGGTAACTTTTTTACAAAAAAGTTAATTTTAAATGAAGTAGTTAAATTTTTACCCAAAAAATTTTTTAATTTTTACTCAACATTAGTTGAGTCGAAGTTCATTTTTTAATCAGAATTATAACCTTTTGACCAAAGAATTTTATTTTTCTCAATCAAAAAGGACGAATTTTCTATTAAAAAAATTTAATTTTTGTCGAAAAAAATTAATTTTATTAAAAGGTTTATTTGTTAATCAGACATGACTTTTTAAACAAAGAATTTTAATTTTTTAATCCAAAAGGACGAATTTCATATTTAAAGCAGTTTAATTCCCGACAAAAAGATGAATTTTAACAAAAAGTTCATTTTAAATTAAGAAAGATAAATTTTTAATTCAAAAAATAATAAAAATGGGCCATTATAATTATTTAACACGAGCTAATAAACCGAAAGTTTTGATTGAAACTCTGGCGATCAAAAACCGATACGCCCGAAGCGCCGTCGTTTTAGTTGGCCCCAGGGTCATATTTTTTTCAGATCGAATTTTAATTTTTCAATAACATATCCCATTAGGAAATTTAATTGCGCTTTTTTTTAGTCCTACAAATAAATGTGACAACTTTATTAATTTTCGAAATAATCAAGAAAATGTTACTTTTTTCTTCAATCGCTAAATACGAATTTTTTGTGTTTAACTTGCCATAAGTTCTACATTAATAGGAATTTTGGAATAAAATTTTTAGAAAATATGCATTATCATAAAACGAAACGAATAGTCTTTATATAATTTCAATTAATTGTCACTAAAAATTTATAACGATTTTTATTCTTCTCATGGCGTCAATTAGATATTGTGAGTTTCAAACGCTTCGGGAGTCGAACGAATTTTCATAAAATTAAAATTAACGGTCACCTAAACTTTTATTAGGATTCAAGGAAGCTTTTTGGAAAATATCAGGCAATTATGTTTTATAGTTTTAAAATCACAATTGATTTAGGATATCAGCGCTGTCCCGTACAGCTCGTCCTGCAATATCAACGTCTGTATAACAGCGGACGACTGGAAGGTCAAGCCGGCCACCAAAATAATAATGAAGAATTATAATTTACATTTGTTTATTATTTTTCAATAGGAAAATTATAAAAATTAAAACCCACATAATATTTACACTACCGTCGGAAATTATGAGATAGATTGACACAAGCACTATTAAAAATCACTGCTGGCTTTGAACCACGATAACTTAGCGAAAAAAAAATCATAGGGCATTTTTAAAAAAAACAGTTGGAAAGCCTATGAAATTCCACGTCTAGTAATATCAAACAAATTTTTTTGATCTACTGAAGAGAATACAGCACTTGATAAGTTTAAAAAATTCTAGATTTTCTAAAATTTTGTACCTCGACTTCAACTTTTAGCACGACCTAGGAAAATTGTTGCGAAAATCTAAAATTTATACGACATAGAGCCTGAAACTTTATCTTTAATTTAAGCCAAAAAAATTTAAAAAATTATTTTCTGTTCCCGAGATACGATTAAAAATGTTCAATCGTATACTTCGCAAAAGTTGCTGACTTTTCTGTCCAACCTGCAGTTTTTTTTTAATAATGTCAATACTGATTCCACTTCTTTTAGCCATAGACGTTGAGGCATGACGAGTACTGTAGGCATCAAAAATACCGGTATCTACTCCACTATCCTTAAGGGTTTTCTTGATCCAGCGACTCAGTGTATGTAACCTTCGCTACACCAGAAGGAGTAGCTGATATTTTTCCTTGTTTTTTCAACAATTCTGTCATCTCTCTTAATAATTGTGCTGTCTAATGCCGCTTTAACCTCCAAACTTAATGTAGGTGGGTCCATAAAGGTGCAGTTTTCTGGAGGAGGGAAAGTTTTTAATAACGATTTTCTCTCCTTCATGGGGAGCCCTTTTTTGGTAATTTCCTCCCGAATCTGTGCTAAATGACTGTGCACTGCTGGTGCAAGTACTCGATCAGGCACAAGACGCTGTCCAAAAATTTTCAGGACATCTTCATCTAGTTCATGTTCCATTGGTAGTACTGCACCTTTTTCAGGGACTTTTAAATTTGTTTTTTCACCAACTGAAACGTTAGCATCTTTTGATGATTCTTCTGCTACCAGTGATCTTTTTGGAGGCTGGCTTACGTCTTTTGAAGTGTCTCTTTGCCTGTAATTGTCACGACTGTTTCGAATAGTACGGGAAAGACTTCGACTGAAAGAATGTTTAGTTTTAGGCGAATCTGTATACCTGCTGCAATCTCTGCCATCGCCGTAACCGTATCTGTAATTATCATCCCTGGAATCATAACTATGACGATGGTATGGGTTGTCATAATAGTCGTAACGTCTCCTGTGCGATCGACTTCGAGAGTGGTAACCGGATCCGCGTGAACGACTTCGAGAGCGATAAGTGGCTCTGTGGGCACGACTTTGAGATCGTTTTTTGGAGCTGCAAGACAAGGACCTGCTTGCGCGATGAATTATCCAGGGTATGGGCCCTCACAAGTCGGTTGAACCATAATGTGACTAATTACATTTTCACCAAAATGGCGTTCTCGTTTCAAAATCATTGAACGAATGCGAAACAATTTGCGTGAAAAGTTTGTGCACAATTGAAGTTGGACCTCAATGTAATACAAAAGTGACTAATCAGTTGGACCGAGAAGCATACTTCTTTCTCCGCATAAGGATATCACATGTCGAAGAATTCAATAATATAAGCAATCCCGAGAGGTGAATCACCATGCCAACTTACTGCATTGATTTTCATATCTATCTTCCTTCTGCATCACAATTTCTTTTTCTAAATTTCTTATCCGTCTCCTGAGACTTTGCTCTTCGGATCCTCTAATCTGGGAGCAATCTCTGCGTTTATTTTTTCCCATACTTTCACCAACTTTTTATTCACTTAATGAAAACACGTGTAACGATATCGGCACAAAGTAAAACAATGAGTAGCAGACTGTATGAAAGGACCTACATCGGAAATTTTGAGCTTTGAAGATTTTGGCGACATCGGTGCATCGTAAGAGCACTACACTTTGATCTTGAGGAAGAGGCGCGAAATACAATTATTTAATATCTATAGTACTGTATCGATTTATTATTTTCTTTATAAGATTGTCTACGAACTCTATTCATGCGGTTTTTACAAAATGTATTTAATATGTTTTAAACCATTTTTATCTCATTAGTAGCATAATTACTAACAAGTTTAGTTTGAATAAAAACCAGTAAAATGAAGTTCTACGAAATTTTCAAGAAAAAAATAAGTTATCGGTAGATAATTAAACTTTCTTGTTGAAAATTCATAATTTTGGTTAAAAACTCATCTCCTTTAGTAGAAAATTGATTTTTTCGATTAAAAAATTATTTTGTTTTAAAATTTGTGTTGTGAGATAAACTTTTCTGAATGTTTGTAATCATTCTGTAAATATGTATATATAATGTAAGATATAAATATTTAATGATTTGGCCCTGACAAAAAAATAATTTCTTGTGGTTTGAAGTTTAAATTTTAACTTAATAGTGTACATAAATAAATAGACTAAAATAATTCCAGTCCAGAGGTGAGGGCTGTGGTCGAGCAGATAGAGACTCCGAAATTGTCACCTATCACGTGCTCGGTCAATGCTATTTGAATGATCCTATTTTGTTATCGAATAATTTAATTAGGGTAAAACTTTTCAGAAAACTTAATTATATCCTATTAAGCATTCTTATTGCTGAAAGCTTGGTCTTACTTAAAATTCCCTCGATAAAAGAAGCGTTTGAAAATTGTCTAACGTTATTTTGATACTGATTACCAAAAAAATGTATAACTTTGTTATTTAACAAAATAAATAAATTTGAAATTGCACATTATCTTAAGAACAGTTTGCGGCAAATTGTATGCATGGTTATAGTATCCGGAGTCTGAATTTTAATGTTCTGAAAATTCATTCGACGCCATGAGAAGAATGCAAATCGTTTTAAATTTTTAGCAACAATTAATTAAAGTTCTATAAATACCATTTGTTTCGTTATATTATGATGTATATTTTCTCAAATTTGTATTGCAAAATTCCTATTAATGTAGAACTCATGGCGAGTTGAACACAAAAAATTCTTATTTTACGATTTCAGAAAAAGTAACATTTTCTTGAATATTTCGAAAACTAATAAAGTTATCACATTTATTTGTAGGAATATGCGCAATATGCGCAATAAAATTTTCTATTACAATATGTTAGTAAAAAATTAAAAATTGTTGTGGAAGAAACCGTTCTTTTCATTTGAGAGTAAAATGAGTACCTTCTAGAGTCTTTATTTGCAAGACTTTTTTGGGAAAGGCTGAGCATGATTCCGCTTGTTCGCCCACGATCGGAAGTCGCAACTTTCATGTCCTTATATATTCTCTCTGACCGGTTAGCCCACGTTTATTCTTACGCCACAGGATTCATTGATTATACGAGTACGTACTGGTAGAGTTTAAAAAATTTATGTTGAGCAAATGCTCTCGAGAATATGCTCAGAATTTAGGCTCGAAAAGAGCATTAACGAGAATTTACAGCATTGATTGTTTAAACAAATATATATCATAATTACTAAATATATTTTTAGAAAAATAATCCAGAGTGAATTAACATATACTACTACTGTTTATATTTTTCTTGTCTTGGTAAGGGTGCTGTATGAGTGCCGAAACGTTGGTAATGTCATTTTATTTTTTTATTTTTTATTTTCAATGTTCTTTTTTTTTTATTCGATAATATTAATGATAAAAAAGACTTGGTTGGTTGCCTTCTCATTTTTTTCCCTCTTTTTTATTTTTGCCTGAAATTTTTGTTTTAACAAGAATTTTTTTCAGATTGCAATTGGAAAAATTCTTATTTTTAACAGCAGTTTTCATAAATTTGATGATTGGACGTTAAATAGGATTTTTGATTTAGTTTTCAATCTGATTTAAATTTTTTCAATTTTATTAAACATATACTTTATTAAATAAAAGAGTTGTTACAAATCAGATATTTTGAGTACCTCAGGGTATGTCAGAAATAGACAATTTTCGAAAAATTAGAGTTAAAGTTAATTTTATTATAATGGTTGAAAATCGCAACTATTTGGTTGAAAAAATAATTTCTTTTGGTTGAGGATTAAAACTTTTTTTTTGAAAATTCAAATTCTAAAGTTGAATTTAACTATTTTTGGCACAAAATTACAATCCTTTTTGGTAAAAAATATCAAATATCACGTTTTTCATTCAGAATTTATCATTTTTGGTTAAAAATTCAACTATTTCGTTGGAAAGTTTTTTTTTTGGTTAAAAATATAATTATTGTGTTAAAAACGATATTTTGTCGTTGAAAATTAATTTTTCAATGGAAAATGTTGGTTGAAATTCTCTTTATGTCGAAAATTTAAATATTTGGTTAAAAATTCAACTATTTGTTTGGAAGTTGTTTTTTGTTTAAAAATGTAATGATTTTGTTAAAAAAGATGTTTTGTCATTGAAAATTAAGTGTTTTAATAAAAAATGTTGATTACAAATCTCTTTAAGTCGAAAATTGAAATATTTGGTTAAAAATTCTTATACGTGATAGAAAATTCGAATTTTGTGGGAAAATATTGAATCTTCTTGGCGATTAATTCATCTTTTTGGTTTAAAATTGTTTTAAAATTCAAATTGTGGTTGAAAATTGATATCTTTTTTGATTGGTTGAAAATTAGTTTTTCTAATTTACAATTTATTTTTCAACTAAAAATGTAACTGTTTCATTTTTGGACAAAAATTTACCTTTTTGGATAGAAATTTAATCTTCTTCGTTAAAAATTATACTATTTCGCTTAAAATTTACTTTGTTTTTATTAAAAATTACGTTTCTTTACTAAAAATTTAATTATTATATATTTAGTTGAACATTTATCTGTTTTTGGCGAAAATTTAACTATTTGTTAAAATTCCGTCTTTTTTAGTAGAAAGAATAATAATCTAAATTTTTTTCGTTAAAAAATAATTTTCGTAGCTGAAAATGTAACTATTCTCTTAAAAATTTGTTCCTTTCTTGGCTGAATATTTATTTTACTAACCGAAAATTTATCTTTTAAGTTAAAAATTCATGCATTTGGTTAAAAATTAAATTTTTTTTAGTTGAAGATTTATCATCTTAGTAGAAAACTCACTTTAATTATTCCATGTTTTATAAAAAATTTAACTTTTTTAATAGAAATGTAATCTTTTTTTGTTGAAAAATTTTCTGTTTTATAGAAAATTTAACTGTTCTATTTTTTTGTTTTTTATTGAAATTCATCTCTCTGGTTGAAAATTCCACTATTTGGTCAAAAATTCATATTTTTGTTTAAAAATTCATAAACGTGATTAAAAATTAATTTCTTTGACTGAGAATTCGATTCTTGTTAGTTGAAAATTAAGTGTAAAAAAGAAAATTTACTTTTCTAATTGCAAGTTGAACTATTAAAGTTTTGGTTTGTAAATTATCTTTTTTAGTTGACAATTACAATTACAATTATTATTATAATAATTTTTATTGTTTAAAATTTAAACAGTTCAGTTTTCAAATCCTAAAGATAAATTTTGAATATCAGAAATGAACCAAAAATAAAACAAATTTTCAACAAAATAGTTGTTTTTCATCCAAAAAATGATTTTTTAACCAAAAATATAAGACAAAAACTAGAAAATGGAATATTTTAATTTGCTGATACAAAATTAAATTTTAATTATAGGGAAAACGAGTTTTAAACAAAATGTTTTAATTTTTAACTTAAAACATAAATTTTCAATAAAAAATGGAATAGTTACAGCTTCAGATAAAAATTAATTTTTAACTAAAAAGATACGAATTTTCGGCCCTAAAAATTCATTTTGAATGAATGTGACGAATTTTCAACCAAAAATATAAACTTTTGCCAAAAAAGTGAAATTTTCAAACCAAAAGATGAATTTTCTACATAAAAAAACGAATTTTTAACTAAATCATTTTGACAACTAAAGAAATTGATTCTGACCAAAATAATTCAATTTTAAACCCAAAAGATTAATTTTTCCAATACAAATTTTTTTAAATAAAATGTATAAATTTTCAAATAAAAAAAAGATAAATTTACAAAAAAAAATAGTAGAATTTGCAGTCAGCAACGTAAATTTCAAAGAAACTTTTAAGCAAAAATGTAATACTTACATCTTAAGATACAAAATTATTTTTAACTAAAAAGAAACTAATTTTCAGCTAACGAAATTAATTTTTAATCATAGTGATGAATTTTGAATCAAAAATTTGAATTATTGACCAGATAGTGGAATTTTTGAGCCGACAAAATAATTATATATAAAAAACGAAATTTTACTAAATATGTTTTTCTACCAGCGAAATAAATTGTTAACAAAAAATTAAAAAGCTAAATTTTTTACAAAGCAGAAAATTTTTCAACGCAAAAGATTACATGGATATTGAAAAAAAGTAATTTAAAAAAAATGTACAGTTAAAGTGAATTTTCCACTAAAAAGATAAATTTACTACCAAAAATAAAATACTGACATTTCCAACCAAAAAAAAAAACTACTTTTCAACAAATAGTTAAGACTTTAGCACAGAAATTAGATTTTAACCTTAAAGATGATTTTCAACAAATAATTAAATTTTCACATAACACGGATAAATTTTCACCTAAAAATAGAATAATTAGGTTTCCAACATAAACGAAATAGTATAAATTTTAACCAAGAAGATTATATCAAATAAGATAAATTTTGGACAAAAAATGGAACAGCTACATTTTCAGTTGAAAAATGAAATCTAAATAGAACAAAACTAAATTTTAACAAAAAAGATGAATTTTCTACCGAAAAAGACAAATTTTAAAAAAATATTATAAAAAACAAATTTTATAAAAATATGAATTATCAACCAAATAAATTGACTTTTCACCAAGTAATTCCACTTCCAATCAAGTAGTTGAATTTTCAACCAAAGAGGGTTTTAATTTTATATCGAAAATAATTGAATACAACCAAAAAAGATAAATTTTCAACAAAATAGTTTGAATTGTCAACCAAAAGAATCTCTTTTGGTGACATTCCCTGACTTTCTGGAATTAAAATGAATGCAGTATTAATGACATATATTTGTTTAAACAATAAATCCTTTAAATTCACTTAAATTCTGTATAAATGCTCTGCTCAAGCTTAAAAGCTGAGCATATTCTCGAGAGCATTTGCTCAAGGAGCGTGCACTGTACAGTAGCGCACTCTGACGCCTCAGGGAAGAAGCTCGGTCATTTTAACGAAAAGTTTACTTTCTGTAATTCGTATTCTATGATAGTCAAGAAAATTTTGTTGCCAAGTTTTGTAGAAACTGTTTCTAATAAAAATGCCATATTATTGTCGTGTTAGTAGCTACAAAAATAGGACAATTGACAATAAACAATGTTCGTTTTTTTTAATTCCAGTGAACCTGTCAACGTCAACAATAGCAAATAAAATCGTTCTTACAACAACAATATGAAGAGCGTCCATATAACCTCACTAACCTAATATGAAAATTCACAAAAAAAAAAGAATAAAAATTTATCTTTTTTGATAGAAAATTAATCTTTTTTGTTAAAAATTATACTATTTCGTTCAAAATTTACTTTGTTTTTAATAAAAATTAAGTTTTCACTGAAAATTTAATTATTTTATATGTATATTATATATATATATATTTATTTGTTTGTGTGTGTGTGTGTATATATATAACGATTTAGTTAAATATTTATCTGTTTTTGGCGAAAATTTAACTATTTGTTAAAATTCCGTCTTTTTTAGTAGTTTAAAATTAATTTTTGTGGCTGAAAATGTAACTATTTTGTTACAAATTTTTTTCTTTTTCGGTTGAAAATTTATTTCACTAACCGAATATTGAAGTATTATATTTTTTGTAGGAAATTGATCTTTTACGTTAAAAATTTATTTATTTGGATAAAAATTCAATTTTTTCTTAGTTGAAGC